>JBBPBX010030484.1:0-14589 GCA_038048925.1 Garcialebias charrua
GCTGATTCCCCCCCCCCCTCCAACAGAGATTTAGGCGACAGGACAAGTGTGACTAGGACCTAGCCTAGCATAGTAGCAGTAACGTAGCACTCTGCGCTCACACCGCGGGACTATTAACAATATATATAACTAGAAAACTAACTCGTGCGTTTTAAAAGATAACTGCCATAGTAAATAACTTACTCTTCAATTTGAACGTTGTCCTCAGATGATGCGGGAGAAAAATGGCTGCCGGTTGCATGTGCTCGGCTCTGTGAAAATTTACGTCATGACGTCAGACGCAGGATGGCACAGCCGCAAGAAACTAACTGTTTCACTTGGGCGCACAGTGAAATATTTACTTCTGATAAATCTGTAGGACTTCTAAGTTAATTGAGCCCATGAAAGTACATTGTTTTGACTAAATCAAAAGAATTAGGTCAGATCAATGTTAATAAATCCACAACGAGAACTACAGCCCAAATACTCTTCTTAGAGTGTACTACATGTCCAGCCAAGCTAAACAGGCGCTCGCTAGCTTTCAATGCTTGTGCATGGGGCAGAGAGATTCGGGCAAGTAGAGCAAGATGAGAGAAACAATTTTCATTGATCCTCCAGTAGACCAATGGGTCCTGGCTCCTTTCGACAGGAACCTCTGATAGGTAGTTCTGTACCTGCATAGCTGAAGGGCTGGCCAGCTGTTGCTCCTTTTCAATGTTCTCCTTTAAGATTTCATCTTGAACTGCAAACAGTAGACTACACCTTTTTGCTGCAGATTCATCAATGTCAGGAGGTCCCACTTCAGAGAATGTTCCTGCAGCAGGTGTGCATCTGGTCCCCCCCTCTGCTGAGAAGTAGTGATTCTTGTACCTTGTTTTGCATAAACAAAGAAAGATGGGTCAATCATTGAGTTTTGTATACATTAAAAGTTTTTTTAATTGCATGTAAATAAAGAAATGCATATGAATGCATTGCTTTATTTACATGCAATAAAAAAAACATTTAAATTAAATTTAAAATAAACATTTCTTGATTATTGAAATTTTCAATCAAGAAATTTTTATTTTAAATTTAATTTAAATGTTTCTTGAAATATAGTAGTATGCTAAAAGTAATTGTAACTAAAATAGAATATTCACAGTTATTTACCTTGGATCCAGAATAGTGGCCAAGCTGTACAGGGGCTCGTCAAAGTCAAAGTCAACTTTATTGTCAGAACTGCAATATGTACAGGACATACACAGGATTGAAATTGCGTTTCTCTCAGTCCCTCGGTGCAACAGTAACCATCTAAACACTAAAACATTTAATAAACATAAGCATAAAATAGTAAAAGTGTAACACTGTCCTGAGTTTTTTCATAGTAGTATAAAAGTATGAAAATTTACACCAACACTGAAACACCAAACACCCCTAAAACACCAAACACCCAATGAACATAAGCATAAAATGAAATAATAAAAGTGTAATACTGTCCTGAGTTTTTGCATAGTAGTATAAAAAGTATAAAAAGTATATCTATAAAATAAACTGAAGGTTCTAGCATTGACATTTGCAAAGAGTGGCACAGCAGCATATGAGTTAATGTACACAGTATATGTATGAGGTAGTTGATGTTGGTATAGAGGCAAAGTGGCATATGCAGTAAGGCACATAAGGCACATTTGGCATCCTTAGATAAGGCTAGTCAGAGAATGCTGTATATGTATCTGCAGTAGTGTAGATATAAAAGTAGTGTAAATGTAAACAGTAGTAATAAATGTAAACAGTAGTAATAAATGTAAAACAGTAGTAATAAATTTATGCTCAATAGTCCAGGTATCAAATCCGATCATTCTCAATCAGTTCATCTGGACAGTTTCTTTTTAGTAGAAACGTTTCACCCTCACTCCAGAGGGCTTCGTCAGTCAGAGTAGTCCAAGCACACTGAAGTTACCCCACCAAGTAAACAACTTAAGTGGACCAACCAGTTTGCTGTAGCCAAGATGGTTTCTGGAGGCTGTCCTGTCCCTCGTCGACTCCTCCCAGGCAGGCAGCCATGTCCAAAGTGGACGAGGGACAGGACAGCCTCCAGAAACCATCTTGGCTACAGCAAATCTCCACATCGAGCTCCTCTCAATGTGGAGAAGCAGCGGCTCTACTCCGAGTCCCTCCCGGATGACTGAGCTTCTCACCCTATCTCTAAGGGAGAGTCCAGACACCCTGCGGAGAAAACTCATTTCAGCCGCTTGTATCCGAGATCTCGTTCTTTCGGTCACAACCCAAAGCTCATGACCATAGATGAGGGTGGGAACGTAGATCGATCGGTAAATTGAGAGCTTTGCCTTTTGACTCAGCTCTCTCTTCACCACGACAGACCGGTACAGCACCCGCTTCACTGCGGACGCTGCACCTATCCGCCTATCGATCTCACACTCCAGTTTTCCCTCATTCGTGAACAAGACCCCGAGATACTTAAACTCCTCCACTTGGGGCAGGACCTCCTCCCCGACCCAGAGAAGGCATGCTACCCTTTTCCGGCTCAAGACCATGGCCTCGGATTTGGAGGAACTGATCCTCATCCCATTGTAATACAAACATTAGTGCAAATATGAGAAGTAGTGCAAACTGAATGAGCACATGACCGAGAGTTTAGTGAATAACCCGTTTGATGACACAGGGTCCAGTGTTAAAAACTTTGTGTTGAGTGGTAATGTGTGAGAAAGTTTTTTGTGTTAAGGCAGTTCAAATGGGAGGGGAGGCAGAGCAGGCAGAGTGTTTAGCATTCTGACTGCCTGATGAACAGAGCTGTCTCTCAGTCTGCTGGTACGAGCCTGGAGACTCCTCAGTCTCCTCCCTGATGGCAGCAGTCTAAAGCGGCTGTGTAGTGGGTGTGTGGGATCACCTGCCATGCAGAGGGCTTTCCGAGTGAGGCGTTTGCTGTGTAAGTCCTGCAGTGAGGGCAAGGAGGTGCCGACGATCTTCTCAGCTGCTCTCACGATGCGCTGGAGGCTCTTGCGGCATGATGCAGTACATGCACCAAACCACACCGTGATGCAGCTGGTCAGGACACTTTCTATGGCACCCCTGTAGAAGGTGCACATGATGGGGGTTGAAGCTCCAGCCCTTTTCAGCTTGCGGAGAAAGTAGAGGCGCTGGTGAGCCTTCTTGGCCAGTGATGCAGTGTTCCTGCTCCAGGACAGGTCCTTCGAGACGTGCACTCCCAGGAACTTGGTGCTGTCCACTCTCTCCACTGCGGTGCTGTTGATGGTCAGAGGGGCATGTTGTGCATCCCTCTTCCTGAAGTCCACGACAATCTCCTTTGTCTTCTCCACGTTGAGAGTGAGATTGTTGTGTCCGCACCACAAGGCCAAGCGGCTCACCTCGTTCCTGTAGTCCGTCTCATCGTTGTTGCTGATGAGACCTACCACTGTTGTGTCGTCCGCAAACTTGATGAAGTGGTTGGAGCTGTACGATGGTGTGCAGTCGTGTGTTAGCAGGGTGAATAGAAGGGGGCTCAGCACACATCCTTGTGGGGCCCCTGTGTTCAATGTGATGGTGCTAGATGTGTTACTCCCGATCCGTACTGTCTGTGGTCTCCCGGTCAGGAAGTCTAGCAGCCAGTTACACATTGAGGTGTTCAGCCCCAGACTGTCCAGTTTATGGATGAGCTGTTGGGGGATGATGGTGTTGAATGCCGAGCTGAAGTCGATGAACAGCATTCTAACATAAGAGTCCTTCGTGTCCAGATGTGTGAGAGCTGTGTGGAGGGCAGAGGAGATGGCATGCTCAATGTTGTTATATCTTCTCACAACAGACACCAGCAATGTAGTTTTGGCTTTACCCACACCACGATCTGTGCTTGAGAATTTGATGACGTTCGAATTGTTCGTCCATCCACTGTGCAGTAAAACTTAACATGGATATTAAACTTACATCAGAAATCCAGATGTGTGTTGTAAAGCTGAGTGTATTTGGATTAGCTTGTAGCAGCCATCCAGTCCCTCTCAAAGCTTGGCTAAACTCCGGTAACGAAACATCAGAAAAATATATTCGCCTCGGCATATTATTATCGTGGGCTCACGTGCTGTGGTCGTTTAATGCCATGAACTCCATCACTTTCCTCATGGTAGCTTTACTCTTTTCGTTGTTCATAAAAGTTAACAGCGACACCCCGACTGGCTCTTTGATAGCGCTAGCATTAGCCTTAGCTTAGTTGCTCGCTTCAAATGTTGCACTCTTGGCTGCGTGGCGATTTCTTATTATGGCGAACAAGGCTTGTTGTATTAAAGGTTTTTGTTGTGGCTCCACCACGACTTACTTCAGCTTTACACAAATTGCAATCTTTTGCTCATTTTAAAATAGTAGAACTTCCAAACAGACAACATGGCTGCTCCGAGTGACCTGTGTTGACTGTTTAATGCGCATGTGCAGACGTGGCCTGGTGCGCGGGTCTGAGTCAGCCCCCTCTCAGCCCACCCCCACCTCCTCTCACAGCAGAGAAAAAGGGACAGCGGCTGATTTTCAGAGGCATGTGCGATACTGTTGGTTGAAAATTATTATTGTTTAATCTGATTGTTCGAAAAAAGGGGCAGATATAATAAGATTTATTCTTCTTTCTGCTACCTTTCATTTTTTTATATTTTGTACATTATCATTTATGGGATTGTCTTGTATTGTTTCTTTTGTTAAAAAAAAGAACAAATTTAATAAACAAACATAAACAAACATGACTGTTGAGTTTCATCGAAGGGTCCATTATCACTCGCAGATTTGTGACTTTTTGTTTTTCAGACAGGGCTAGAGCAGAAAGGTTGATGCAGTGGTTCGAGATCGTTTCATTGGGAGGGAACAACATGACTTCAGATTTGTTTTCATTGAAACTTAAGAAATTTAAAGCCATCCAGTCCCTGATGTCATCCAGGCAGTCGAGCAGAGGTTGAATAGAGGATGTGCCATTGTTTGTTAGGGGGAAGTAAATTTGACAGTCATCGGCGTAGAAGTGGAAAGGTATGATGCGTTTCCGGAAAATAGTACCAAGTGGCAGCAGGTATAAGGAGAATAGCGCTGCAGAACTAAAATTGTTGATGGAAACACAAAAGGATCTGTCAGAGAGGTAGGATCTGAACCAATTGAGGGCTGACCCTGTGATGCCCACCCACTGCTCCAACCTAGCAATGAGGATCTCACGGTCAATGGTGTCGAAAGCGGATGTAAGGTCCAATAGGACAAGCAGCACAGAGTCATCAGTGTCTGTGGATAAGAAGATGTCATTAAAAACCTTCAGTAGGGCAGTTTCAGTGCTGTAGAGAGGTTTGAAGCCAGATTGGAATAACTCAAGGATAGCGTGATCCTCCAGGAAGCACTTCAACTGGGACTCGACTATTTTCTCTAGAAGTTTAGAAACAAATAAGAGTCTGGAGACAGGCCTGAAGTTAGATACTACTGAGGGGTCAAGGTTTGTTTTTTTCAGGAGAGGTTGAACAGTAGCATGTTTTAATGTTTTTGGCACCATGCCAGTGGTTAAACTGCTATTTACAATAGCAAGAATGGAAGGACCTAGAGTAGGAAAAACCTCCTTTAGTAGCCGAGGGGGGACCACATAAAAGGGGAAACCAGATGGTTTCAAGCTGCACATGACCTGCTCTAGAGAAGACAGAGAAATTGGTTCAAAATGGTCAAATACAGTAACAGATTGAGGTGAGATGGGTGGATCGTGAGTTGGAGGAGAAATGAGAGCTCGGGTGGTCGCAATTTTTTCTAAAAAAAATGTAGGAAGTTCTCGCACAGCTCAGTCGAGGCTTCCAGAGGTGATGGTTCAGTGAGGTGGAGAACAGAGTTTAGGGTGGAGAACAGAACTCGTGGATTGTGAGTGTTTGAGGCAATTATATCAGAAAAGTATTGGGATTTAGCAGTTTTTACTGCTTTTTGATAACGTTGCCAACTCTCTTTTAGTATTTGAAAAGAGACCTGCAACCTATCTTTTCTCCATTTGCGCTCCACCCTCCTGCACTGCTGCCTAACGGCCTTGGTGACGTCATTCAGCCACAGTTCTGCTCTGAGTTTTGGTTTTCTAGATTTAACAGGAGCAACATGATCCAGAGCCTTTATATAGACAGAGTTGAACTGGGATGTCAGTAGGGTTGGGCCATATCATATCGTTCATGATAATACCGGTTTAAAAAAAAGCTTGCCCGGACAAAAAATTATATCATGATATGCTAATTTCATGACGTAATATTTCAGGGCGCCCCGCCCCCTTAACAACCGAGCCCTTCGAACGACAAAACCGAACTGCGCACCTCCCCTCCACCTGTCGGTACTGGTGTAATGCCAATTAGTTGCGCGCAATACTAGCTAACTAAAATGCTAAAAACAACGTACACGTACATTGCTAAATGTACGTGTGCTTACCTTTAGTTGGAATAAAACAGTTGCACCAAGTTTCACCATCTTTATTTCAATAATTAAGATACACTGTTGTTTAATGTCCAATAATGAGAAATAGTTTCATTGTGATGTCACCTCTACTAGACATACTACTGCACATAAATAAAACCTAGATGTAGTGATTGTTCTTTGTCAACTTACCAGTTTAGTGTTTTATTGACATGTACAAAACATAAAAACATGCATGTTGCTGTATGGTTCCTCCTCCAGGAGGAGACTGATAAAGTTTAGAGTAAAAGCTATAATTATAAATTCAAAACAGTTAAAACTGAATGCAATATGAGAACTGTGGGTGATTTTATTATTTTAATGAAAATGATTTGGCTACAGAATAAATACCAGATCAAAAACACTCTTCAACAAGGAATGATGGAGACCAGTGCAGTTTCTGATTTTAAACAAACTGGAACAGATTCCTTGTCATGTGGGACCACCTGATTGAAGCAGCCAACCCCTCAGGATCCAAGACTGGACCCAGGTCTAGGATCTGAGACTGGACCCAGGTGTAGGAGTCCTCACACTGGAGCTTTTCTTTGGATGGAACTTGGTCCTTCACTCGTCTGTACCTTAAAAAAGATTAGTAAACATTGTCATTTTTGCATCACAAAGTCTAAAATAAGACTCCAAGTTTGCTACTCAAAGTAGAAAAATAAATACAGTTGCTCCTAACATTTTTACTCATTCACAAAGATAAATGTTCAATTTTATATTGATTTCAGTAATTTTATCTTAGATTTACTTTAATATTTTTTTACTTATTGTGCCGGTTGCTTGTCATTACCGGCTGTTCCTCTGCTGCTGACTTTCTCAGAGTAAGTGTGTCTGTCAGCTTCAGTGTAGGAGACCAGTCTGTGTTTGACTGGTGTGCAGGCCTTCCTGAAAAAAAACAATTCAATAGAACAAATGTAGTAATACCCAAAAGATGAACTTGTGTTACGGAATATTTTCTGTACAGACAGCATCCCTGGTGAGGTGTTCCGGGCATGTCCCAATGGTAGGAGACCCAGAGGAAGACCCAGGACACGCTGGAGGGACTATGTTTCCCAGCTGGCCTGGGAACGCCTTGGGATTCCCCCGGAGGAGCTGGCCCAAGTGGCTGCAGAGAGGGAAGTCTGGGCCTCCTTACTTAGGCTGTTACCCCCGCGACCCGACCCCGGAGAAGCGGAAGAGAATGGATGGATGGATGGATGGCTATTCCACCAACAGTTACATGCCACTGAACCCATCACTGCCTCTGATGTGTGTCCCATCGGTGTATGATTGTGATCTAAAGCACTGATTATTCTCTTTAGAATGATTTGTTCAGTTAGCTTTGTAGAGATCTGTATGAATGGGTAAACGAGGCACAGATGGTTGCAAAGAGCTTTGAGTGTCTTGATAAGATAGAAAGGTGCTATATAAATACAGTCTATTTTCCATAACCTTTTGTGTCAACATCAAGGATTTTACTTAAACATCAGCAGCTCTTCAGTGGGGGGTACTGCATGGATCCATCCTCGGTCCTCTTCTCTTTTCTTTATACCTGCTGCCACTAGGTATTATTTTTCATTTGTTTTTGTTGTACAGCACTTTGGTTGGCATTGGCATGGGGGCCGAGATGGTGTAGAGGCAGGGCAGCCGGCTCAGGACCAGAAGGTCTCGGGTTCGATCCCCGGTCACGGCATACCTCGTTGTGTCCCTGGGCAAGACACTTAACCCCGAGTTGCTCCCGGTAGGACAGGCAGCGCCTTGCAAGGCAGTCTACCGCTACCGGTTTATGAATGTGTGTATGAATGAATGGGTGGATGGTTGGTACTGTGAAGCGCTTTGGGGCCCCTCAAAGTGGGCTGGAAAGCGCTATATAAATAAGCTCCATTTACCATTGTTGCAGTTTTTAAGTGCTTTCTAAATATAGTGGGATGGTATGGTATGGTCAAATGCCTTCTCAAAGTCTACAAAACCCAAGAAGACTGGCTGGAGAAACTCGTATGAGCATTCAAGGATCCTAACATTCCTCCAGGTACTCTGGTTTCCTCCCACTGTCCAAAAAAATGTATGTTGGGCTGCCTTCAGGCACGGACCTCCCTTGCAAAAGAGATATGTGCTCTCAATAAGATTTTCCTAGTTAAAAAAAAGGTTAATGCATAAAGAGCTGGTCCAGCGTTTCAGATCTGGTATGGAAGTTGCATAATTCCACTTGAAACTAAGGTTCCACCATTGACCTAACTGTCTTCTCCAGCACCCATAAAATAAACGTCGAGAAGGCTAAGTACAGTGATTCCCCTGTAATTGGAACGCCTTTTTAGATAAGGGGAGCAACCAGCTCGGTCTGCCAGTCTAGTTGCTTTACTCTTAATGTCCTTGGTATGTTGCAAAAACATGTCAACCGAGACAGCCCAGCAACATCCACAACTTTGAGGAGTGCAGGGCAAATATCTTCCAGTACAAAAGCTACCTTGTAATCCTTAGATGAAGGTATGGAAGAACCAACCCCAAAGACCCATGACACAGATTCCTAAATTGAAGATGGGTTGGTAAATTTGGAAGGTCTTCTCTGTTCATTTCATTGCTCAACATCACTGGTTCATGTCAACAACATTTAACCTCCACTATACACGATGTAGGTCAAGTACTGCATGCCTGTTTGATGGTTCACCAAAATTATCTTGTTGCTAATTTACAGCCTCCATTCAATGTCTCATCAAACTCAAAGTGTATAGAACACAAAAAATAGTGATGATTATTTTGGAATAGGCTATAATCAGTCAAAATTTCTGTCAACATTTGTAGGCTCTCTGTAACCAAACCATGATGGTAATTGACACATACAAAAAACTACCAACTTCTCTGCTCACTTTCATGAAGTTGCAGAAGTTGCAGATTGGATTAAAATAAACTAAGTTCTTTTTTAGACTAATAATGCATTAAGAATCTTACATGTGAAGCATCTGAAAGTTAAAAAAAGCAGTGGAAAGGTACTTAGGGGAATTTCTATGTCCACTGAAAGCATTTTCTTTTTCTGTTTGTCCAGAAGTCCTATGGAAATATGTCTGGAAGGAGGAGGAGGAACGTCTCACAGAGCAGAAGCTCAGGAACCGGGAGCAGAACCCTGGTTCCCTGAGAAATCCACAACTGCAGAAAATGGAAGGCTTAGAGGAAACGGAACATTCAAAGATTAAAGAGGAACAAGAGGAACCTGAACATCCAAGTTTAAAACCAGATTCTCAAGTGAAAAAAACTGAATCTTCACGGCTCAAAGCAGAACAGGAGGAACCTAAACCCCAAGAGGAAGAACCAGACACATTCATAAAGGAACCAGAATCACGAGTGAAAAAAACAGAACTTCTACAGATGAAAAAGGAACAAGAAGAACCAGAACCTCCACACATAAAAGAGGAACAGGAGGAACTTGGTATCAATCGGGATGAGGAGAATCAAATTTTGAAGCTGGAGGCTGAGACCTTCATGGTGACAGTTGACTTTGAGGATAGAGTCCAATGGGAGCCAGAACAAAACTGGGACCAGCTCCCTTCACAGAACTTTCCTCATACTGTGAACCAAGACTGGGAAGATGCAGGAACATCCGGAGATGGAGAATTGAACCCCACAAACCAACCTGCCAGAAGCCAAAGTAATGATGTGATAAACTTTTCTGTTTCAGGAAGTCGGTTTGAGCCTAAGGCAGATGGAAAACCTGTACAATGTGATGTTTGTGGAAAAGGCTTTAGGCGTAATCATCAAATGACGGAGCATAGAAGAATCCACACTGGTGAGAAGCCCTTTTCTTGTAAGGATTGTGGTAAATTGTTTGTGAGAAGTTGGGATCTTATAGTTCACACCAGAACCCACACAGGTCAGAGGCCGCATTCCTGTAAGTTCTGCGGTAAACGCTTTGCTCGACAGAGCAATTTAATTTACCACATTAGAATCCACACTGGCGAGAAGCCCCATATGTGCAAAATATGTGGTAAAAGTTTTACACAGCATAATCAGTTGGTGACCCACGTAAGATTTCACACCGGTGAGAAGCCCTACACGTGCAAAACCTGTGATAAAAGTTTTACTTTAAAAAGTCAGTTAACGATTCATACAAGGACCCACACCGGTGAGAAGCCCTATATGTGTGAAATGTGTGGAAAAAGTTTCTCTTTAAAAAGCCGGTTAATAATTCATACCAGGACCCACACTGGTGAGAAGCCCTTTATGTGTGAAACATGTGGAAAAACATTCAGCCAGCGTAATCATCTAGTGACTCACTTAAGAGTTCACAATGGTGAGAAGCCCTTTGCATGTAAAATCTGCAGCAAGGGCTTCTCTGGCAATTCTCTTTTAAAAGCTCACACAAGGACTCACACCGGTGAGAAGCCCTATATTTGCAAAACATGTGGTAAATGTTTTGCTCAACGTGGTCAAATAGTGATCCACATGAGAAGTCACACCGGTGAGAAGCCCTTTTCATGTGAAACTTGTGGCAAATGCTTTTCTCAAAATTATGTTTTACAAGCTCATGTGAGGACTCACACTGGTGAGAAACCTTACACATGCAATATATGTGGTAAACGTTTCAATCAACGTGGTCAAATAGTGGCCCACATGAGAAGTCACACCGGTGAGAAGCCGTTTTCTTGTAAATCATGTGGCAAATGCTTTGCCCTGAAGAATGGTCTGAATATCCACATGAAAACGCACACAGGTGAGAAGGCCTTTCCCTGTACGACATGCGGCAAATGCTTCTCTTATAATTATATTTTAATAGCCCACATGAGAGTTCACACCGGGGAGAAACCCTTTTCTTGTAAAACATGCGGCAAGTGCTTCTCTCGAAATTCTTTTTTACAAGTCCATGCAAGGACTCACACCGGTGAGAAGCCACATATGTGCAAAACATGTGGTAAACATTTCACTCGACGTAATGACTTAGTGGGCCACGGGAGACTTCACACTGGTGAGAAGCCCTTTTCGTGTAAAATATGTGGTAAATGCTTCACTCTAAGGAGCGGTCTGAACATTCACATGAAAACACACACTGGTGAGAAGGCCTTTTCCTGTAAAATATGTGGCAGATGTTTCGTTCAAAATTGCAGTTTGACCGTCCACATGAAATTACACAGAGGTGAGAAGCCCTTTTCCTGTGAGACATGTGGCAAATGCTACTCTCAGAAGAGCAGTCTGATCAACCACACTAGAACTCACACTGGTGAGAAGCCCTTTACTTGTGAGATATGTGGCAAGTGCTACTCTCAAAAGAGCAATCTGACCAACCACATGAGAACTCACACTAGTGGGAAGTCCTTTTCCTGTGAGATATGTGGTAAACGTTTCAACCAAAAAAGGACTTTGACTGATCACATGGAAACTCACATGGGTGAGAAGCCCTGTACTTCCTCAAAACCTCTGCTAGAGCAGCTGGTTCTGAAACCTGAGGCCAATACCTTCATGGTGACTTCTGCCCATGAGCAACAGGACCATATTAAACCAGAATCAAACTGGGATGAAATCCTTCCTGACATCCGAGACCAGTTAGGTTCAGGAACATTTAGAGACCGAGAAATAAACCCAAAGAGTAGCCCTGACAGAAACCAAAGTGTTTTAGAGACACGGTGTGAGGCCCAGATGGATGGAAAACCTGCTCAATGTGATATTTGTAGGAAAGGCTTCAGGAGTAAATATAGGATGGAGATTCATCGAAGGGTCCACACTGGTGAGAGGCCCTATGCCTGCGCAACCTGTCAGAAAACATACAAAAGTAGAGACTACTTGTTGAGCCACATGAAAACTCACACTGGTGAGAAGCCCTACACATGCAAAACATGTGGTAAATGTTTCTCCCAATCTGGTCATTTAACGTCTCACCTGAGGACTCACACTGGTGAGAAGCCCTTCTCTTGTAAAACCTGCGGCAAATGTTTCTCTGAAAATTATGTTTTGGTAGGACACATGAGAACTCACACTGGTGAGAAGCCCTTTGCTTGTGAAATATGTGGCAAGTGCTACCCTCAAAAGAGGAGTCTGACAAATCACATGAAAACTCACACCGGTGAAAAGCCCTACACATGTACAACATGTGGGAAAAGTTTTGCTCAATGTGCTAAAATGGTGAACCACATGAGAACTCACACTGGTGAGAAGCCCTACACGTGCAAAACATGTGGGAAAAGTTTCCTTCAGTCTGGTCATTTAACGACTCACCTGAAGACTCACACTGGTGAGAAGTCCTTCTTCTGTGAAACCTGTGGCAAAAGTTTCTCTGAGAATTATCTTCTAGTCGGACACATGAGAACTCACACAGGTGAGAAGCCCCTTTTCTGCAAAATATGTGGTAAATGCTACTCTCAAAGCGGCAGTCTGACAAAACACATGAGAACTCACACTGGTGAGAAGCCCTACACATGCAAAACATGTGGTAAAAGTTTCTTCCAGTCAGGTCATTTAACATGTCACATAAGGATTCACACCGGTGAGAAGCCCTTCGCCTGTAAAACTTGTGGCAAATGTTTCCCTGAGAATTATCTTTTGGTCGGACACATGAGATCTCACACCGGTGAGAAGCCTTTTTCCTGTAAAGTGTGTGGGAAAAGTTTTGCTCAGAACAGCTATCTGACCGTCCACATGAAAAGACATTCAGGTAAGAAGCCCTTTTCCTGTAAAACATGTGGGAAAAGTTTTACTCAAAGGCGAAAGTTGACATCCCACATGAGACTACATGCACGAACAGACAGTCAGTAAATATTTCTTGACAAATACGAAAAAGTTCCATGATTAAACCATGTCAGTCTATGAGTGCAACACATCAGAGTGCATCCAAACCTAGCCTTCAGTCCAGATGTTGTTCCATCTGGACATGATCACATCCTTCTTTGGGCTGTTCCCTCTTTAGGTGTCTTCACAGAGTTCTCCTGTGTCTCACTCTGTCTTCTGCCTTCACTCCAACTCTCTCCATGTCTTCTCAAACTGCATCCATATGCAGTATTTCCTCTTTGTCTTTTTTCTTGCTGCTGCATTTCTAACATCCTTCTACCAATTCAGTTAAATTCAGTTTATTTATTTAGCGCCAAGTCATAATAAAAATTACAGCTCAGACACATCTGAGCTGAGCGCTGTTTGTACCAACAGTTTTTGGGCCAGTCATCGTGAGGGTTCAGCATGAGGGAAGACATTGTCTTTAGCGTTTCAGCTAGCGCGCTGCTAACTTGGAGCTACCGGTACATCCCTGCCGACAGGTGGGGTGGGGTACATTTCGGTTCGGTAGACTGCGCTTGGCTCTGTTGACGCTGTGCGGCACACCGCTTGTCAAGTCGGACCGTGGAGCCTTACCTGAGTCTGACTGTGTACTATATTAACAGCAACTAACTGGCTGTTCTGCCAATGATCAGCAATCCTTTCAGGAAGCATTTCATTTGTTTTCAACATTTGTCACAAGAAATTATACCTCATTTAAAGGCAACATATGTTTTTGTGGTACGTTACATTTATGCTCAACAGATCTTGAGCTTTCATTTATTTAGTTTTTTGAGAACTGCACCTGCACTTTAGTTTTTGTGGTGGATTTTTTTTCTATATTTTGTGCAGACTTTTTCAGTCTAAATAACGGAAGGATTGTTTTTATTTTTATACTTTGAGACTGAATACTTCACTAAATAAAGTAATTGCAGTTAAATTAACCCTTGTTGTTTTTTATTTAGTATTTATATAATACTGCAAAGTAATGTATTAATTTAATTTTGTCAAATGAATAACTATGATTTCTGTTTTTTTGTTATATCACAAAATGTATCATTATTGTTAGAATGCTCTGAAATATCACATTATGTTTGAGCCATATCCCCCACCCCTACCTTGTTCTATATTTTTCCAAATAATTTTACTCTAAAAACATTTCTGTTCATCTGTATCATAGCCTATCTTTAGAGTTGATTTTTTTTTAGGCTATTCATTTTTTATGTTAATATCCATTTGGTGGCTTGTTAATAAATAAGAAATATTATGTCTTCCTTTCTTTGAAATACGTTTTAAAACTATCAGGTAAAACTGATTTGCTTGCAAAAGCAGTAAAAGCCTAATTAAAAAATTGTTTTTTGGACAGGTTCAGGCCTGTAATTACAGTTAATTGATTGGGTCAGGTCGGGTTTGGAAAAAATGGCTACGGGCTGGGGTCGGGTCGGATTTTTTAGGCCCGAATGCAACTCTACTGTACAGCTAAAT
>JBBPBX010030484.1:15478-32148 GCA_038048925.1 Garcialebias charrua
CCTCCCTGGAGAGGTGCCCAGGGAGCATCCTTACCATGAATGAATGAATGAATGAATATCTTTATTGGCAATTTATTGCACCAGGGTACAAAGTTCTGCAATTGGTGCACGCACCATCCGAAGAGGGACGTACGCACGGAAAGTCGCAGCAGTCTGAACCGCGCCACCACAATAAGATAAGGAAAAAGGAAAACACAATAGGTATCATTTGTGATATTCAAAAAAAGAATCTATCAAAGATTGCCTTAAGACACTCTATGATAAAGTCCCAAAAACTCTATCAGCAATAAGCACAACCAGACAAGACATTGTTGCAGTTTTGACGACATGCAAGGAGATCAAAGAGTTTGTGAGCAACATTCAGATAGCACAGTTCAGCAGTTGTCTCAGCTCGGCGCCTCCGAGCGCACCCACAGAGATCTCTGGGGGGGAGGGGAGGGGTCAGCAAGGTCTCTCAGCTTCACTCCAAGAGAATAGTTTCCAGCAGACAGCCTTCTTCTTTTTCCAAGGTCGTGCAGAAACTAGATTATATAGTTCTTGTTTATCTTCAATCCAGGCCACAGTGTTCTTTTTGACTGCAGCCTTCCAAGTCCAGGTGCTGTTCAGGTCCAAAATCGCCGAATCATATGAGGTTCCGAACTACGAACCCCCATCTGTGCCCTGATTGAGGCCGGGCGGCTGTAAACGAGTTCCAAAGCGCACCGCAGGTCCGCGGTGGTCTACCGCCGCTCCCATCGTGCGATTCAGTTCGTACAACAGCTGGGATGAGGAGCTCACAGCCCGGATCAGAGAATCTTGCTGATCAGGAAGTTTGGCCAGCGCGCCGATAGCCGCCGAAGTCTTCCTGAGCTTCCAGTAACAGACAGCTCCGCTTACGCCAAAAAACAGAGCAGCTGCCACCAATATCCCAATAATCCACAAATCTTCCACGTCTTCGACAGACAAGACGGTCAAACACATGGGTTGCCACTGTCCCCACGAGTCCATCATGTATCCGACAGCGTGCGTGTCAGGACACATGAGGTCATGAGGTACAGGTAGGACACATGAGAACTCACACTGGTGAGAAGCCCTTTGCTTGTGAAATATGTGGCAAGTGCTACCCTCAAAAGAGGAGTCTGACAAATCACATGAAAACTCACACCGGTGAAAAGCCCTACACATGTACAACATGTGGGAAAAGTTTTGCTCAATGTGCTAAAATGGTGAACCACATGAGAACTCACACTGGTGAGAAGCCCTACACGTGCAAAACATGTGGGAAAAGTTTCCTTCAGTCTGGTCATTTAACGACTCACCTGAAGACTCACACTGGTGAGAAGTCCTTCTTCTGTGAAACCTGTGGCAAAAGTTTCTCTGAGAATTATCTTCTAGTCGGACACATGAGAACTCACACAGGTGAGAAGCCCCTTTTCTGCAAAATATGTGGTAAATGCTACTCTCAAAGCGGCAGTCTGACAAAACACATGAGAACTCACACTGGTGAGAAGCCCTACACATGCAAAACATGTGGTAAAAGTTTCTTCCAGTCAGGTCATTTAACATGTCACATAAGGATTCACACCGGTGAGAAGCCCTTCGCCTGTAAAACTTGTGGCAAATGTTTCCCTGAGAATTATCTTTTGGTCGGACACATGAGATCTCACACCGGTGAGAAGCCTTTTTCCTGTAAAGTGTGTGGGAAAAGTTTTGCTCAGAACAGCTATCTGACCGTCCACATGAAAAGACATTCAGGTAAGAAGCCCTTTTCCTGTAAAACATGTGGGAAAAGTTTTACTCAAAGGCGAAAGTTGACATCCCACATGAGACTACATGCACGAACAGACAGTCAGTAAATATTTCTTGACAAATACGAAAAAGTTCCATGATTAAACCATGTCAGTCTATGAGTGCAACACATCAGAGTGCATCCAAACCTAGCCTTCAGTCCAGATGTTGTTCCATCTGGACATGATCACATCCTTCTTTGGGCTGTTCCCTCTTTAGGTGTCTTCACAGAGTTCTCCTGTGTCTCACTCTGTCTTCTGCCTTCACTCCAACTCTCTCCATGTCTTCTCAAACTGCATCCATATGCAGTATTTCCTCTTTGTCTTTTTTCTTGCTGCTGCATTTCTAACATCCTTCTACCAATTCAGTTAAATTCAGTTTATTTATTTAGCGCCAAGTCATAATAAAAATTACAGCTCAGACACATCTGAGCTGAGCGCTGTTTGTACCAACAGTTTTTGGGCCAGTCATCGTGAGGGTTCAGCATGAGGGAAGACATTGTCTTTAGCGTTTCAGCTAGCGCGCTGCTAACTTGGAGCTACCGGTACATCCCTGCCGACAGGTGGGGTGGGGTACATTTCGGTTCGGTAGACTGCGCTTGGCTCTGTTGACGCTGTGCGGCACACCGCTTGTCAAGTCGGACCGTGGAGCCTTACCTGAGTCTGACTGTGTACTATATTAACAGCAACTAACTGGCTGTTCTGCCAATGATCAGCAATCCTTTCAGGAAGCATTTCATTTGTTTTCAACATTTGTCACAAGAAATTATACCTCATTTAAAGGCAACATATGTTTTTGTGGTACGTTACATTTATGCTCAACAGATCTTGAGCTTTCATTTATTTAGTTTTTTGAGAACTGCACCTGCACTTTAGTTTTTGTGGTGGATTTTTTTTCTATATTTTGTGCAGACTTTTTCAGTCTAAATAACGGAAGGATTGTTTTTATTTTTATACTTTGAGACTGAATACTTCACTAAATAAAGTAATTGCAGTTAAATTAACCCTTGTTGTTTTTTATTTAGTATTTATATAATACTGCAAAGTAATGTATTAATTTAATTTTGTCAAATGAATAACTATGATTTCTGTTTTTTTGTTATATCACAAAATGTATCATTATTGTTAGAATGCTCTGAAATATCACATTATGTTTGAGCCATATCCCCCACCCCTACCTTGTTCTATATTTTTCCAAATAATTTTACTCTAAAAACATTTCTGTTCATCTGTATCATAGCCTATCTTTAGAGTTGATTTTTTTTTAGGCTATTCATTTTTTATGTTAATATCCATTTGGTGGCTTGTTAATAAATAAGAAATATTATGTCTTCCTTTCTTTGAAATACGTTTTAAAACTATCAGGTAAAACTGATTTGCTTGCAAAAGCAGTAAAAGCCTAATTAAAAAATTGTTTTTTGGACAGGTTCAGGCCTGTAATTACAGTTAATTGATTGGGTCAGGTCGGGTTTGGAAAAAATGGCTACGGGCTGGGGTCGGGTCGGATTTTTTAGGCCCGAATGCAACTCTACTGTACAGCTAAATACAAACACTATCAGTAAGTCTAAAAAAAATACAACATAGTCAAACTTTAAAGTAGGAAGTGCACCTGGGGAATCTAAGAGGGACACAGTAATCCTAATAGATGGGTTTTAAAACTGACTTCAGACTAAAGAAACAAGATTTGTTTCCTTTTTGTTTTTCTGTGGAGACGTTTGGACTTATTTTGCTATGGATTCTAACTTTTTTATTTTCCACTATTAGAACTGATATTTATTTTTCACTATTAAAACTGACATCTAATAATACAGATTGGTTAATATTTAATTCATCCATCTATCCATTATCTTCTGCTTATTCCCAAGTCGGGTCACGGGGTCAACAGTTTATCAGTTTAGTAGAACATCAATTTGCTAAGACTATATCTGCTAATGGGTTTATCCTTCATGCGTTCATTTAGTTACACAAAGGTTGGGCATTACCATAAGTCTTATACGACAGGGAATGAGGTAAGAGGAAAGAATTAGCCACATGACCGATAAAGGTCTCTAACAATTGGTGGATGCTGCCACTCCTGGCCCATGGTGGGAGCTCTAGAGAGGGGGGTCCCAAGGAGAGATTTTTCCCGCTAATAAATGAAATAAAGCCAGCAACGGTTTATTTCCCACTAATAAATGAAATTAAGCCAGCTGCGGTTTTTCGGCTCCTTCAGGAGTGGAAGCAACTGCCTCCATAGATTAGAATTAGGAAACCTACACTTGAACAGGGAGGCCCAGACATCTCTTTCCATAGCCACCTCTTCAAGTTCTTCTGGGAGGATTCCAAGGTGTTCCCTGGACAACCGAGAGACATAGATTCTCGATTGTGTCCTAGATCTTCCCCAAAATCTCCTCCCAGTCGGACATGCCCGAAGCACCTCCCTGGAGAGGTGCCCAGGGAGCATCCTTACCATGAATGAATGAATGAATGAATATCTTTATTGGCAATTTATTGCACCAGGGTACAAAGTTCTGCAATTGGTGCACGCACCATCCGAAGAGGGACGTACGCACGGAAAGTCGCAGCAGTCTGAACCGCGCCACCACAATAAGATAAGGAAAAAGGAAAACACAATAGGTATCATTTGTGATATTCAAAAAAAGAATCTATCAAAGATTGCCTTAAGACACTCTATGATAAAGTCCCAAAAACTCTATCAGCAATAAGCACAACCAGACAAGACATTGTTGCAGTTTTGACGACATGCAAGGAGATCAAAGAGTTTGTGAGCAACATTCAGATAGCACAGTTCAGCAGTTGTCTCAGCTCGGCGCCTCCGAGCGCACCCACAGAGATCTCTGGGGGGGAGGGGAGGGGTCAGCAAGGTCTCTCAGCTTCACTCCAAGAGAATAGTTTCCAGCAGACAGCCTTCTTCTTTTTCCAAGGTCGTGCAGAAACTAGATTAGATAGTTCTTGTTTATCTTCAATCCAGGCCACAGTGTTCTTTTTGACTGCAGCCTTCCAAGTCCAGGTGCTGTTCAGGTCCAAAATCGCCGAATCATATGAGGTTCCGAACTACGAACCCCCATCTGTGCCCTGATTGAGGCCGGGCGGCTGTAAACGAGTTCCAAAGCGCACCGCAGGTCCGCGGTGGTCTACCGCCGCTCCCATCGTGCGGTTCAGTTCGTACAACAGCTGGGATGAGGAGCTCACAGCCCGGATCAGAGAATCTTGCTGATCAGGAAGTTTGGCCAGCGCGCCGATAGCCGCCGAAGTCTTCCTGAGCTTCCAGTAGCAGACAGCTCCGCTTACGCCAAAAAACAGAGCAGCTGCCACCAATATCCCAATAATCCACAAATCTTCCACGTCTTCGACAGACAAGACGGTCAAACACATGGGTTGCCACTGTCCCCACGAGTCCATCATGTATCCGACAGCGTGCGTGTCAGAGGGGCAGACCGCTTCTCCTGGCCCGGTCCGCTTCGTGGAAAAAATCTTATCTATAGAGGAAACAGCCCAATTTATTAAATCCATCGCAAATTGGTTCGAGTGAGCGCTGAAGAGTCATAGACGAGACAAAAAGCAAGCAGGGAGAAGGAAAACTTAGGGAGGGTAGGAGCAAAAAGATATGCGACTTGCTCTGACGAGAGCGGAAGTAGGAGAACCAGATGTACCAGATACCCAAACCACCTCAACTGGCTCCTCTCAATGTGGAGGAGCAGCGGTTCTACTCTGAGTCTTTCCTGGATAACTGAACTTCTCACCCTATCTCTAAGGGAGAGTCCAGCTACCCTGCGGAGGAAACTCATTTCAACTGCCTGTATTTGTGATCTCGTTCTTTCAGTCACTACCCAGAGCTTGTGACTATAGGTGAGGGTAGGAGCGTAGACCGACCGGTAAACAGCTTTGCCTTACAGCTCAGCTCTCTCTTCACCACAACGGATTCGTACAGAATCTGCAATACTGCAGATGTTGCACCAATGCAACTCCCACCCTGAAGAGTTCTGACTTACTACTGCCAATGTGAACCAATCTCTCACACCACTTGTATAGAGACTGAATAGCCCATAACCACGGGCCCCCAATCCCATACTCAAGGAGCAACCCCCACAGTGTACCCCGAGGAACACGGTTGAATGCCTTTTCTAAGTCCATGAAACCCATGTAGACTGGATGGGCAAACTCCCATGGCCCCTCAAGGACCCTAGTGAGGGTAAAGTGTTGGTCCGGTGTTCCACGGCCAGGACAGAACCTGCATTGTTCCTCCTGGATCTGAGCTTCGACCAACGATCTGACTCGCTTCTTCAATACCCCTGAATAGACCTTACCAGAGAGGCCAAGGAGAGTTATGCCTCTATAATTGGTGTACACCCTCCGGCCCCCCTTTTTGAAGAGGGGAACCACCACCCCAGTCTGCCAATCCAGTGACACTGCCCCTGGTGTCCATACAGTGTTGCAAAGACATGTCATTCAAGACAGCCCCACAACATCCAGAGCCTTAAGGAAATCAGGATGAATCTGGTTACAAATAATTTCTCTAGTATGGGGCGGCCGTGGAACAGTGGTAATGGCAGTCGACCCCCGATCGGAAGGTTGGAGGTTTGAATCCCGCATCCGCCCACCATGTGTCGTTGTGTCCTTGGGCAAGACACTTAAACCAGAGTTGCTCCCGGTAGGTCTGGATGGCGCCTTGCAAGGCAGGCTACCACTATCGGTGTATGAATGTCTGAATGAATGGGTGGATGGCTGGTATTGTAAAGTGCTTTGGGGTTCCTCACAGGGGGCTGGAAAGCGCTATATAAATAAGCTCCATTTACCATTTAGTATTTTTTAAAATTGTGGCAACAAGGATATTGGTTTGTAGATGGTGAACACACATTTCTCACCATTCTTATAAAGAGGAACTATCTTTGCTGTTTTCATATTTTTTGGAAATATAAAATCTTCCACTCCGGGAGTGGAATCTCATCTACTCCTGGAGCCCTGCTGCCTTGGAGCTTGTAAACTATCTCGGCGACCTCTGCCACATTTATGGACCGACCAACCCCAAAGTCCCCTGACTCCTCTTGTATCCCTTCTACCTCCTGACGACATCACTGGTTGAGGTCAACAGCAACCCACCTTCATTGAACACAGTGTTTGTAAAGTGCTGTTTCCCAACCTCAGCCGCCTGATTATTTGCCAGAATCTCATTGGGGTCAAACAAGAGTCTCTATCCAAGGCCTCACTGAACTCTTTCCACATCCAAGCTTTTGCCTCGGTAACAACCATGGCTGTGGACCGCTTGACCCTCTGGTATTCAGCTGCCTCCGGAGTCCCACTGGCCAACAAGGACTGATAGGACTCCTCCTTCAGCTTGACAGCCTCCCTAATCTGGGGTGTCCACCACAGAGTTTGTGAATGGCCACCGCAAGAAGCACCAACAACCTTGCGGCCACAGCTCAAGGCAGCTACCTCATCAATTGAGTCACGGAACATGGCCCACTCGGACTCGATGTCCCCTGCCTTAGCTGGAATGTGGTTAAAGGTATTGTGACATCATGTTGGAAATTTGCATATTTGTCACAACATATATATCTTATATCATTCAGCTATGTTCGTTTTTGCAAAATAAATTATAAATATATGAAAATTTCATTACAAGTTGGTAATTTTGTCGCTGTGATACGCCCCTAGAAATCTGAGAATTTCCGCGTACGTCATCAGTGACGTGCACTTGGGGAGGCACTGCTCCAATGCGCATGTAAATATTAATGGCGGAGCATGTCGAATCAGATGAGTGCAGCATTTCTAGTGTTGTTCTAAGCGATTTGTCTTCAGTTTTGGAAGGTGAAGTTAGTTCTGGTGATGAACAAGAGCCAACAGGTTTTAAT
The DNA here is from genome assembly GCA_038048925.1 of Garcialebias charrua. NCBI lineage: Eukaryota > Metazoa > Chordata > Actinopteri > Cyprinodontiformes > Rivulidae > Garcialebias > Garcialebias charrua. The sequence continues at coordinate 23,097 of JBBPBX010030484.1, forward strand.
TTAGGTATTCAACTGTATTTATATGAACCTTACCGTTCAGGAAGTGAGTCTGAACCGACACTGCAGAGGAGAGACAGACAGCTGCAGAGGAGGGAGGATTTTAGGCAGGAGAAGTCATGGAACCCGATCTATCTCATTTACAGAGCACTGATTGGTCATTTTTAAATTAATGTATCTAATAATTATTCAACATTAATTGTAGTTTAAAAATATGAGTACATTTGAAGGATCTGTACTTTTTTAACGTTTATTTTAACATGAAAAACATTCTTATTTCCACAGATGTAATGTGCATGTGTAAATACACTGAATGGGCCTCATGCAAGAACATGTTCGTATTTTTATCCTAAATTTCTCTTACTTTTGTTCGTACGAAGCGTTCGTACGAACATGCCACGTCAGATTCAACAAACTCTTCTATCCTCAGGAAAAGTGTGTAAATGAGCTGCGTACGTATGATGAATTCCACCTGTTCTATCCACCTGCGCGTGCACGCGGAGAGGTTATTTACATAATTCCCACCCCTCAAAACACCATATAAGGCTACGTTTCCTGCCTCAGAGAGCAGGAAGTGTCCGTTCATACAAATGACAGCGAAAAGTAAAAAGGAGAACTTTACGGGTGCGGAGATTGAAGTTCTGCTCTCCGAGGTCGAGAAAAGCAAATCTGTCCTTTTTAGCAGCGTCACTCATGGGATTAAAGGACCAGCTAAAGCCAAAGAATGTTTGTTTATAATAAATGTGGACCTTAAAATATACACACGTCCTGGTGGCGCAACTGGGAACGCATAGTGCCGTTAGCTGCTCCTGACCTTATCTAGACCTCGTGGGTTCGATTCCCACAAGGTATGACTATTTTTTTTCCTTCTTTCTTTAGATTATTTATTCATTCCAGATTAAAAAACCTTTATGCTTTATTTCTTGTTGTATTGTAAATAGTTTTCTTATGTTTTTTAAATCTGGAATGAATTAAAAGAAAGAAAAAAACGTTGTCCCATGTGGGAATTGAACCCATAAGGTTCGGAACGACGAGCCAACGCTCATCTCACTGAGCTATTGGAGCTCTATGACTGCAACAGGAGGAGGTCAAGGTAAAGTCTGCGTTACCGAGACAAATTAAACTTAAATTAATTCATAATTTAAGTTGGTTTTAGTTTGAGATCTTCATATTAATATTGTAGTGTTAGAAAACGGCATTGATAACAAATTGATTTTAATTTAAATATTTTAATCCGTTAGTCATTATTACATTTAAAATTATAATTCTAATTCAAACAGAATAACCTATTGTCAAAAATAATTATGGTGCGTGATTTCTTTGGACTCAAAATATTTTCTGAATAACGAAATATAAAGTTATTAGTGAAGAAAATCCGTCTGGATAACAGCAGACTGACGCTCGTAAAATATACGACAGGTCTGGACCACTCGTAAATTTTGTTCGTATCTGAAAGAAATCTTAGAATACGAAAACATTGTTGAATGCCACAAATGATCCTAAATCACTCGTACGCACAGTTTAAGAACAAATCTGTGCGTACGAACGGTTCTTGCATGAGGCCCAATGTTCACTATATCTTGAGAGTATATTTATGAATTATCACTTCAAAAATGAATTTTCACAGAAATTCTGTCTGAATTACATCAGTGCATTTAATGATTACTGCTTACTTACTTACAGCCTAGTTTTATCATAAAAATATTTTGAATTCAATGAAAACACAAAACATCCATCCATCCATCCATTTTCGTCCGCTTATCCGGGGTCGGGTCGCGGGGGTAGCAGCCTAAGTAGGGAGGCCCAGACTTCCCTCTCCCCAGCCACTTGGAGCAGCTCCTCTGGGGGAATCCCAAGGCGTTCCCAGGCCAGCCGAGAAACATAGTCCCTCCAGCGTGTCCTGGGTCTTCCTCTGGGTCTCCTCCCGGTGGGACATGCCCGGAACACCTCACCAGGGAGGCGTCCAGGAGGCATCCTAACCAGATGCCCGAGCCACCTCAACTGGCTCCTCTCGATGTGGAGAAGCAGCGGCTCTACTCCGAGTCCCTCCCGGATGACTGAGCTTCTCACCCTATCTCTAAGGGAGAGTCCAGACACCCTGCGGAGAAAACTCATTTCAGCCGCTTGTATCCGAGATCTCGTTCTTTCGGTCACAACCCAAAGCTCATGACCATAGATGAGGGTGGGAACGTAGATCGATCGGTAAATTGAGAGCTTTGCCTTTTGACTCAGCTCTCTCTTCACCACGACAGACCGGTACAGCGCCCGCTTCACTGCGGACGCTGCACCTATCCGCCTATCGATCTCACGCTCCAGTTTTCCCTCATTCGTGAACAAGACCCCGAGATACTTAAACTCCTCCACTTGGGGCAGGACCTCCTCCCCGACCCGGAGAGGGCATGCTACCCTTTTCCGGCTCAAGACCATGGCCTCGGATTTGGAGGAACTGATCCTCATCCCGGCCGCATCACACTCGGCTGCAAACCGCTCCAGCGAAAGCTGTAGATCACGATCTGATGAAGCCAATAGGACCACATCATCTGCAAAAAACAGAGAAGCGATTCTAAGGCCACCAAAACGGATCCTCTCAACACCTTGGCTGCGCCTAGAAATTCTGTCCATAAAAGTTATGAACAGAATCGGTGACAAAGGGCAACCTTGGCGGAGTCCAACTCTCACTGGAAACGAGCCTGACTTACTGCCGGCAATGCGGACCAAGCTCTGACACCGGTCGTACAGGGACCTAACAGCCCATATCAATGGGCCTGGTACCCCATACTCCCGGAGTACCCCCCACAGAACCCCCGAGGGACGCGGTCGAATGCCTTTTCCAAGTCCACAAAGCACATGTAAACTGGTTGGGCAAACTCCCACGCGCCCTCCAGGACCCTGTTGAGGGTGTAGAGCTGGTCCAGTGTTCCACGACCAGCACGAAAACCACACTGCTCCTCCTGAATCCGAGGTTCGACTATCCGACGGACCCTCCTCTCCAGAACCCCTGAATAGACCTTACCAGGGAGGCTTAAGAGTGTGATCCCCCTATAGTTGGAACACACCCTACGGTCCCCACCCTTTTTGGAGTCCTTGGAGGGGGTATTGGAGAGTGCGCCTCCTGGGGACTCCCTTGTTCTGCTGGGGGACTTCAACGCTCACGTGGGCAATGACAGTGAGACCTGGAGGGGTGTGGTTGGGAGGAACGGCCCCCCTGATCTGAACCCGAGTGGTGTTTTGTTGTTGGACTTCTGTGCTCGTCATGGATTGTCCATAACGAACACCATGTTCAGGCATAAGGGTGTACATATGTGCTCTTGGCACCAGGACACCCTAGGTCGCAGTTCGATGATCGACTTTGTTGTTGTCTCATCTGATCTGCGGCCGCATGTCCTGGACACTCGGGTGAAGAGAGGGGCGGAGCTGTCAACTGACCACTACCTGGTGGTGAGTTGGCTCCGATGGTGGGGGAGGATGCCGGTCAGACCTGGCAGACCCAAACGTATTGTGAGGGTCTGCTGGGAACGTCTGGCAGAGTCTCCCGTAAGACGGAGCTTTAACTCCCACCTCCGGGAGAGCTTTGAACACGTTCCGAGGGAGGCGGGGGACATTGAGTCCGAGTGGGCCATGTTCCGCGCCTCTATTGTCGAGGCAGCTTATCAGAGTTGTGGCCGCAAGGTTGTTGGTGCCTGTCGTGGTGGCAACCCTCGAACCCGGTGGTGGACACCGGCGGTGAGGGATGCTGTCAGGCTGAAGAAGGAGTCCTATTGGGCCTTTTTGGCCTGTGGGACCCCGGAAGCAGCAGATAGGTACCGACAGTCCAAGCGGCATGCGGCTCGGGTGGTTGCTGAGGCAAAAACTCGGGCGTGGGAGGAGTTCGGAGAGGCCATGGAGAATGACTTCCGTACGGCTTCGAGGCGATTCTGGTCCACCATCCGGCATCTCAGGGGGGGAAAGCGGTACGNTGAGATTCGCCCTGAGTTCCTTAGGGCTCTGGATGTTGTGGGGTTGTGTTGGCTTACGCGACTCTGCAATATCGCGTGGACATCGGGGGCAGTTCCCTTGGATTGGCAGACTGGGGTGGTGGTTCACCTATTCAAAAAGGGGGACCGTAGGGTGTGTTCCAACTATAGGGGGATCACACTCTTAAAGCTGCTATATGTAACTTTTCTAACAATATATTTTTAACATATTTCTTCACTCTGTCACTAGATTGATGTTAGAGAGGTAATCTCTGAAAAAAACTAAAAAAAAATATTGTCCCCTTGCTTCTCCAGGTGGTAAATAAGCATTTCTAAAAAGAAAGAGTGACCCGCCATTTTCCAGCCAATAAAAACAAAGTTTGTAACCAGCCAATAAAAACTGAGCTTGAATTTGAATCAGCCAATAAAAACAGAGCTTGAATTTGAATTCCAACAGACCACAAGGGGGCAGAGCCACTGTATATGGCTCTGAGGGGGAGGGATCAGAATGCTTTGCCTGTTGAAATTTTTTCTAAGTGCTTATGTTCTACAGAAACTGCAGACTGAACCTTTAAGCCTCCCTGGTAAGGTCTATTCAGAAAACACAAAACAATTGTATTGTTTTTATAAATATTTCTCCACTGTAAATAAAGCAAAGATCTGATATACAGTATTTTCTGGTGTATAGGTCGCACCTGTGTATAGGTCGCATTGTCCAATTATCACCAATAGATTGGAAAAATCCCTAGATAGGTTGCACTGGTGTATAGGTCGCACCTACGTTTAGCTCTGCTGCAAATGTCTGCCACAGGAGCGCACAGCAAGGCTTTTAAGAAGATTAACACTTAAAAACAATTATTTGTTTGATAAAAATTATAGCAAATATATGTCTGAGCTGAACTTTTCCTTAATAAATTAACGTAATTGTGAAATGAGCTGGATTTAAAAATTTGTTTCACCGAAAGTGATAACAAGCCATATATAGGTCGCACCTTAGTATAGGTCGCAGGCCTTGAAAACATAAAAAGGTGCGACCTATACACCGGAAATACGGTAATCACAAAATTATATAAATATATGCTGGTGGAGATTCTCAGTCATCCAGGACATGATAAAGTCAAAAAAAAAGCGTTCAATACAGAAACAACTGGACTTTATTTGTTACAGAAAACGTTTCACCCTCTATCCAATTGAATTGAGAAAGCCCTTTGGATAAAGAGCAAAATGTTTTCTGTTACAAATAAAGTCCAGTTGTTTCTGTATTGAACGCCTTTTTTATCATATAAATATATCTTTATAATTTACATATACAAATAAATATTATGTAATTTATTGGTTTTTAATGAAAAAAGTTTAAACACATATATTAAATTATTTTTAAGATGTTAAACAAATGGTACATTGACAATTTACACATTTTACAAAATTTAATGAAACCAAAAAATTATCTGTTTGACATTGTTTTTTTTTCTAATTTAAATTTCTTTAAAAAAATAAAAAAATCAGAAATTTATGAATCTGTACAAAATCAACTAAAACATCTTTATTTTACAGAGTTTTACAGAGTTCCACTTCGATCATGTGTTGTGACTAGGATCCACAACACTTTTCCAGCAGCAGGAGTGTACACTGGCTTCACGTGGCCCATGTTGAATGATTACTGGTATCTGGAACGTCTCTCTGGAACTGCTGTGTAAATATCTGGATGCTGAGTGGAGGTGGCACGTGAACCTATTCTCCAGGCTGGTCCTCTGATTCACCGGCGCAGAGATCAATTACCTCCTTCCTTCCTAACAGCTTCCACATAGCCTGTCAAAGGAAAACAACAAACAAACAAAAAAACATTATATTTCAAAATACCTTTGTTCTTTGTATTCTGTAAATAAAGTCCAGTTGTTTCTGTACAGTATTGAACACTTTTTTTGATTTTTATCATGTCCTGGATGACTGAGAATCTCCAACAGCATATATTTATATACTTTTGTGATTATATCAGATCTTTGCTTTATTTACAGTGGAGAAATATTTATAAAACAATACAATTGTTTTGTGTTTTCATTGAATTCAAAATATTTTTTATGATAAAACTAGGCAGTAAGTAAGTAAGCAGTAATCATTAAATGCACTGATGTAATTCAGACAGAATTTCAGTGAAAATTCATTTTTGAAGTGATAATTCATAAATATACTCTCAAGATAGATATAGTGAACATTCAGTGTATTTACACATGCACATTACATCTGTGGAAATAAGAATGATGTTTTTCATGTTATAATAAACGTTTAAAAAAGTACAGATACTTCAAAGGTACTCATATTTTTAAACTACAATTAATGTTGAATAATTATTAGATACATTAATTAAAAAATTACCAATCAGTGCTCTCTAAACAAGATGGATCGGGTTCCATGACTTCTCCTGCCTAAAATCCTCCTCTGCAGTGTCGGTTCAGACTCACTTCCTGAACTGTAAGGTTCATATAAATACGATTGGATACCTAAATTAAAACCTGCTGGCTCTTGTTCATCACCAGAACTAACTTCACCTTCCAAAACTGAAGACAAATCGCTTAGAACAACACTAGAAATGCTGCACTCGTCTGATTCGACATGCTCCGCCATTATTATTTACATGCGCGTTCGAGCGGTGCCTCCCCAAGTGCACGTCACTGATGACGTACGCGGAAATTCTCGGATTGGGCGTATCACAGCGACAAAATTACCATAACTTGTAATGAAATTTTAATATACAGTGTACAGTATTTATAATTTATTTTGCAAAAACGATCATAGCTGAATGATACAAGATATATATATTTTGTGACAAATATGCAAATTTCCAACATGATGTCACAATACCTTTAAATTCAAAGCAGTCTGCTCTTCAGATAAAGTACGATATGTTAACTTATTATTTTATATATGAATGTTATTGCTCAGTGCCCTGAGACGACTTCTGTTGTGACTTAATGCTATTGAAATAAACTGAATTGAACTGAATTATCTTAAGTATTCCGTCTGTATATTTCTCTGTATATTTCTTCCTTTATTTCACTGATCACTTTATTTAACCTTATTATAAATAAAGTTAGTATCAAAATTAAAAAAGGTTTTTGCTTTTTTTAAACTCCTATTCTCTATAACAGAGGTAAAGTTAATATGTTTGCATTTCTCTCCATAAAAAAGTTAAAGGTTCAAGGAAACTATTGTCATTCACATCATGTGGTATATGAGGTGGAACAAAATATTGTTCTGAAGGTCCTAGTTACACCCAAAAACACAATATATATAAAGTATGAATAAAAATAAAAAGTACACAAGGGTCTAAGACATACACTAACAATATAGATTAATTGATTTCCTGCTAAAATGCAGTGTGAAAGCTTTTTGCATTAGAACTTGCTGAAAACAGCTGAAACTAGCTAAAAAAAATCTGATTCTGAAATGGAAAAACAAGCCTCAATTAGCAGAAGAAAACAAAAAACACGTTTTTTGAATTAGGTTTAAATAAGCAGAAATGGTCACAAAAAATAGTAAATTAGCAATAAATTGCTGAAAGTGCAGAAAGAATCTTAAACTACCAGAACGAAGCAGAAAAAACTGAAATGAGCTATTTAAAAAAAAATGCGGAATTAGCTTGAAAAGCTAAAATTTGCATCAAAAGAACAAACTGAAAGAGCAGAAAAGGCTGAAACTAGCAGAAAAAAGCTAAAAGGAGAATAAGGTGAAATTAACAAATAAGTTATAGTAGGGGGAAAGTATAATCATATACAAGTTCTACTTAGAAAGATGAGAGAGGTCTGTAATTTTCATCATAGGTTCACTTCAACTATGAGACAAAATGAGGGGAATAAATCCAAGAAATCACATTGTAGGACTTTTAAATAATTTATTTGTAAATTATGGTGGGAAATAAGTATTTGGTCAATAACAAAAGTTCAAATCAATACTTTGTAACATAACCTTTGTTGGTAGTGACAGAGGTCAAATGTTAAGTCTTCAGCAGGTCTGCGCACACTGTAGCTGATGTTTTGGCCCATTCAGATCTCCTCTAGAGCAGTGATGTTTTGGGGCTGTCGCTGGGAAACATGGACTTTCAACTCCCTCCACAAATTTTCCATGGGGTTGAGGTCTGGAGACTGGCTCCAGGACCTTGAAATGCTTTTTACAGAGCCACTCCTTCATTGCCCGAGCGGTTTGTTGGGGATCAGTGTCCTGCTGGAAGACCCAGACACGTTCTATCTTCAATGCTCTCACTGATGGAAGGAGGCTTTGGCTTAAAATTTCATGATACATGGCCCCGTCCATTCTTCCCTTAACACGGCTCAGTCGTCCTGTCCCCTTTGCACAAAAACAGCCCCAAAGCGTGATGTTTCCACCCCCGTGCTTCACAGTATGGGATGCAACTCGGCATTCTTCTTCCTCCAAACACTACAAGTTGAGTTTTTACCAAAAAGTTCTATTTTGGTTTCATCTGACCACATGATATTCTCCCAGTCGTCTTCCGGATCATCCATATGCTCTCTGGCAAACTTCAGATGGGCCTGGAGTGGACATGTACCGGTACTGGTAACACGCATAGCACTGCAGGATTTGAGTCCCTCTCTGCGTAGTGTGTAGCCTTTGCTACTTTGGTCCCAGCTCTCTGCAGGTCATTCATCAGGTCCCTCCATGTAGTTCTGGGTTTTTTTCACACCATCCTCATGATCATTTTGACCCCACGAGATGAGATCTTGCGTGGGGCCCCAGATCGAGAGAGATTATCAATGGTCTTGTATGTCTTCCATTTTCTTACAGCTGCTCCCACAGTTGATTTATTCACACCAACCTATTGTAGAGTCACTCTTCCCAGTCTTCTACAGTTTTCTTCCTGGTGTCCTTCGACAGCTCTTTGGTCTTGGCCATGGCTGCGTTTGGAGTCGGACTGTTTGAGGCTGTGGACAGGCGTCTTTTATACAGAAAACAAGGTCAAACATTAACAGAGGTAACGAGTGGAGGACAGAAGAGCTTACAGGTCTGTGAGAGCTAGAACTCTTGCTTGTTTGTTATTGACCAAATACTTATTTTCCACCATAATTTACAATTTTAAATAAATGTGATTT
>JBBPBX010030485.1:0-7500 GCA_038048925.1 Garcialebias charrua
GTCCTCTCCTCTTTTCACTGTACATGCTGCCCCTTGGATCAGTAATAGCCAGACATAATTTTTCTTTTCACTGCTATGCCGATGATGTACAAATTTATCTACCAATGAAACCCAAAAACAGCAATCTTCTCACCCCATACGCTGATTGTATTGCCGACATTAAACAGTGGCTTCACCGTAATTTTTTGTTTTTAAACGAAGGAAAGACAGAATGCATCTTCTTCGGTGATGATGCTCCCTGTAACTTTGGTGCTCTAACTTCCAAATGCAGACCAAAAATTAAAAACTTGGGGGTGACATTTGACAAGGACTTAAAATTTGATAAACAAATAGCGTCTGTAGTCAAGGCCTGTTTTTATCAACTACGTCTTTTATACAAAGTTAAACCTTTTTTAAATCGTTTTGATTTAGAAAAGGCCATTCATGCTTTTATCACCTCAAGGCTTGACTACTGCAATTCCCTATATGCGGGAATCTCCCAATCCTCCATTAAACGCCTTCAATTGGTCCAAAATGCTGCAGCTAGACTTTTAACCAACACCTCCAGACGTGAACACATTACCCCTGTTTTATTTTCTCTCCATTGGCTTCCAATTGATTTTAGAATTAAATTTAAAATTTTATTATTCACTTTTAAAGCTCTTAATGGTCTTGCCCCACTGTATTTGACTGATCTTGTAACTGTCCGTGAATATAGGAGAACACTGAGATCATCAAATACATTTCTCCTGTCTGTTCCAAAGACCAACTACAAACGTTGGGGTGACCGGGCCTTTTCTGTCGTTGCACCCAGTCTCTGGAATAAGCTACCTCTGGACTTGCGCTCCATCACTCATATGGAGTCTTTTAAATCTAATCTAAAAACCTTCTTATTCAGGCAGGCTTTTAATGCCTAGTGGTTCTTTGACATTCTTGTTAGGTCTAAATTGTTTTTAATTTTTAACTGGCTGTTTTTTATTGTTGTTGTTTTTTATTGTTTGTTTTTATTGTTTGTTTTTATTTCTGTATTGTTCAGCACTTTGTGCACCTTCTGGCTGCTGAAAGGGGCTCTATAAATAAAGATTGATTGATTGATTATTGATTGAATGACACAGTTGTATCTGTCTTTATTGATGAGTTATTATGGTTCAAACATTCCTTCAGTTAGAACTAAATCTTTGGAGTTGTTTGATCATGATTATGAATAAACAGTATTCATTTGCAATCAGATAATGAGGGTTGCTCACCTGCTATTGTTATGCACCTTATGTCGCTGTGCATTTTTGTGCTTATTGTGGTGTTGGCGGTTGCCAGAGTGTGTTATGGTTCCAATCAGACCCAGTGAGGCATGGACCATATCCTGCTCCGCCTTTAAATCCAATAGGTGTAGCTTTAAAGGGCAGAGCTTACACGAAATAGAACGTTGGCTACGTATTGTAACCCCAGATTCTATGAGTGTAAGCATAGCCCTTTAAACCTGGGCCTCACTGGCTCTCAAATGGCTGAAAAAAATATTGCCTTTGGGAGCAGAACCGCGGTCCACGAGGGCTATTATTGTGGACCTGGGCGTAGCCCACAGCCGGTGAGCGTGGACTAGAAGTCTTCAGTGTTGGCACGAAGCTTGATTAACCCAATAGGTGTACGTAGCTTTAAAGGGCTACGCTTACACTCACAGAATCTGGGGTTACAATACGTAACCAACGTTTTTGGTCTGTAGGAACCCGGAGTACCCGGAGAAAACCCACACATACACGGCGAGAACATGCAAACTCCACCCAGAAAGGCCCCCTGGTCAGGATTTGATCGGGTGACCATCTCACTGAGAGGCAGCAGCTCTACCAACTGATCCACCATGCCGCCAACATGAATGGTAAATGGTAAATGGAGCTTATTTATAGCGCTTTCCAGCCCCTTGTGAGGAGCCCCAAAGCGCTTTACAATACCTACCATCCACCCATTCATACACACATCCATACACCGGTAGTGGCAGACAGCCATGCAAGGCGCCATCCAGTCCTACCGGGAGCAACTCGGGACTGAAAACCAATCATATTAAATAAAACTGTATACTGGTGACATCCACACGTTATTTTAAAGCAACTGCCTTCGATAAACACCCTGCATCTCCTCTGGTCTCTCAGTATGTGCAACGTCATCATTCTAACATGTTTCATCATCTTATCTTGTGAAACTTTTGCATATTTTTTGGTATTTAAAATGAGAGGAAAGAAGCTGTGAAACTGCAATGGAGTTAAGCTCTAAAACAATTTTCAACTCATTATTATTATTATTATTTTTGCAAGGACTAGTTTTTTCATTCATTCAACCTTAATTTACACAGGTTAATCTTATTGAGCCTCGAGGACTATTTTACAAGTGAGACCTGTTTGAAACAAAGAACACAGATGATAAGGTACAGATGAGAATAATCATATAAAACCAAAGCATACCTGTACAATGAAAAGTAAATAAAATAAATTATTTAAAAACAAAACTAAAATCTACATTATAAAGTGATGTAAAATACTAAAAACAGGAACATGTTGGTTTTTGCAAAAGTTATCTATAAAAGTCAGATTTTGTCTCACCATTAAATAAAATCCTTTTATTCCTATATGCAATATTGAATTGTTGGCTCAAGAAGTCGTTCCCTTCCCAGAAAACTAATAAATGAGGTTTAACTACTGCAACTCATCATCCAGTAATTGCTTTGGATTTTAGATGACTTACCAATGTATCCAGTCTCAATTTTCTCTTGAATTTTGAACAAAGGATGAAGGGTTAACTCCCACAAACTAAACTACTCATTTTAAGCTTTTTATAAAAAACACATTTCCTGTCATGCTACAACATAATTCTCCATTCTCTTCTCTAACTGTATTGTTACTTTTATATATGTTTCTTGACAGTGTACAAAGCATGACAGTAACCATCAAGCCCGTTGCTCAGATCAAAACTAAATAAAAGTCTCACTCTGATGTTTTAAAATGGTTCTGCAACTGGGTCTTTAATTTGCCCCATGGATCAGTTATAACTTACCGTTTTGTTAAAAAAAAATCTAACTAACGAGGTAACGCAATGAGCAGAAACATGTCAAAAATGGAACAAACAGCACTGATTTACCTAAAGGCTCTACGACGACAGTACGGTAAATCTTATTTGTCACAGATGGAACAGTGACACACTTTTCCCAGTTTCAGACACTTGACCCACTTTTTTAGGATTGAAATGAAAACATCTGAACAAACCCCTGCTTCTTTAACATCAGAGCATCATATTTCACTTGCAGCTATTCTTGGAGTTGTATTGAGACTCACATCAGCCCTAGGTCACCCAGAGGCCGGCCAATCAGCGGACTGGTAGTCCACGCAGCAGACCCTCCTGGCAGAACCAAGCATCATAACAGTGTATCATTTTAATCAGACAGACATCTGCACGGAGCGAATCCGCAGCTCCTCCATTCATCTGTTCGACCTTTTACAAATAGCGAACATGCAGTATCTGTCATGGTGCCCCACACAGTGAGCACACCTTGTTCTGAATGATCACACAATCAAGGAAGCATGTGGAAAACAAGAGTAAAGTTTTATCATCTTTCCCTCCCACCAAGTTGATTTAAGGAAACTCTGAGCCCTGGAGTCAGACGTCTGGATATGTCCGCTCAACCATGTATGTGTGTGTGCAACTGAATGCATAATTCTGTGAGATGCAGTGTAGCAGGCACCTGCTGGGGCACTTTTATGGGGCTGACCTCACAGACACAGTCTCGCTGCTGCGCCCCAGGTTTAATGCATTCATTTCATTGGTGGGAATGAAATGGAAAAACAGTCCACGCTGGCTGAAGCAGAGAGGTTTGTGTTATATGCCTCGTATGTGCAAACAGGATCTCTAATTCATTGTTAGAGTCTAAAAATGCGCTTATACTAATTAAAAAGACAAGCTTAGAGATTTGGTTAAAGCTGCAGTATGTAGTTTTTGGAACACGCTGGAACTTAGAAAAATTTTGAACAGAGACACGTTTCTGGTCCCTCCCCTTGCTCTCGCTGAACTTCAGCTCAGCCTCCATAGCTCCGCCTCCATAGCTCCGCCTACACTGCATGTCCTGTCGCAGCCGCTGCGATATTCTGTGTTTATATGTTAATAAAACGTTCTAAATAATAAAATAAAAACATGGAGCGCTGGTCCAGCACACCAGAACACCAGGAAATCTGCAGAGCCTCGCGCAGCCACGTTGAACCCGAGTTTAATTCGCTCGTGACAAATTCATTCATTTCCTCATCATTTCAGTCATGGAGTCAGCGGAGGAGGAAGCGATCACTTGACTTTTGGCAAAAAAACAAAAGAAAAGTCCAGATCAGGGATGAAGAAGGGGAATTTAATACATTTGTGTCACATACAAAACAGTCCTGCATCGCTTTGCAATCCTTTGAACGAGAACGTGCGCGGCCGCTGGGGCTGGGACAGGCGGGGGCGTGGGTTAGGGGCGTGAGAAGCTCTGTTTTTATTGGCTGGTTAAAAACTCTGTTTTTATTGGCTGGTTAACGGCGGGTCACTGTGGGTTTTTAGAAATGCTTTTAGTACCACCTGGAGAAGCAAGGGGAATATAGTTTTTTTCAGAGATTACTTGTCTAATATCAGTCTGTCAGGAGATAGTGACAGAGTGAAGAAATATGTTAAAAATATATTTTTAGAAAAACTACATACTGCAGCTTTAACTGTTTTTTTTAAAGAGCATCGCTCCAGTTTAGTGCTGCATTCCTGAAATATAAAAACCCAAAATAAGCTACAGAAAATGGCACAGTCTGTCTGAGTTGGTTGTGATAGTGTGAATGCTGATTTTTCTGTACATTTTAATTTTTGTTTGTTCGTGTGTTTTTGCAATCAAAGTACGTCTGCACACTTTGTGCTATTTTAGACAAACATTTATTAAATGTTCTGCTCGTTCAAATAAGTGTTGTGACTTGATTTTTGCAACCTTGATATTTTTTTAAATATTTTGCTTCATTAATATCTAAAAAAAAACTTTTTGTTGTTAGCTGCCGTTCTTCTACTTTTAGCTTTCAGCCTTTTATTAGTTTAAAGGTGCTATGTGTAACTTTCTGTAGAGTGCAGAACTTAGAAATATTTTCAACAGGCAAAGCATTCTGATCCCTCCCCCTCAGAGCCATATATGGCTCTGCTCCCCCTGGCCCTGCTGAAATTCAAATTCAAGCTCTGTTTTTATTGGCTGATTCAAATTCAAGCTCTGTTTTTATTGGCTGGTTACAAACTCTGTTTTTATTGGCTGGTTAATGGCGGGTCACTCTGTGTTTTTAGTGTTTTTATAAATGCTGATAGAGAAGCAAGGGGACTATAGTTTTTTTCAGAGATTACTTTGTCTAACATCAGTCTGTCAGTAGATAGTGACAGAGTGAAGAAATATGTTAAAATATATTGTTAGAAAAGTTAGACTGCATTACAAAGTTACATAGTGCAGCTTTAATCTTCACTGTTCTGTTATTAGATATTAGCTACCTTATTGCTACTTTCATCAGTCAGCTACCACCATGCTAGTTTTTGCTTTTAGCTATCATTTGGCACTTTAGCACTTGATATTCTCAACTAAACTTTTACCACTATTAGCTTTCAATTTTAAGCCTTTAGCTAGCTTTTTATTGCCTTTAGCTAGGCTAAAAAAAAAGAAAAAAAATAAGGCTAACCTTCTGCTATATTTAGCTTTTGCCAAACTTTTGATACTTCTAGTTTTCAGCTAGACTTTTGCTACTTTTAGCTAGCCTTCTGTTACTTTTAACTACCCCTTTGCTGCTTTTATCAAGCATTTGTTTTACGTTCTGTTCCAGCAGCCTCTTACAAACATTGATTTAAAGTGGACATTTCCAATCTCTGGGTAAACGCATGTTGTCTATGTTTTAGTATGTACTTTGTACTTGGTTTAACATTATTTACAGTAGTTTTTTGGGGGACTAAACCATTAGAGCTGCTAGTCACAGCTGTTTTGCATAAGATGTCTTTTTGTTGGCATTTACGTAGATGCAACAGCACACAAGTTTAGTCAGTCTAAAGAACAATGACAATATAAACAACAATTGTGGGTAGGCTATACAAAGGTAATATGGCTTTAAACTGCTACAAACATTTTGAGTTTTTGTTGTTTTAGAAAGTAGGATGTTGTGCTTAAATGGGCCCTGCTCTGAGCAGCTGTTAGCTTAACTCATATGAACATTTCTCTTTGATTCACCAAACTGAAGTCACTTTGACTACTATCTTCTGTAGGTAAGATATTGACAACTCATAACTGCTTTTTACAAGCCTACTTTAAAAAAACCTGAATTATCCCTTAAAAACATTGGTCATCAGACTCATAGGATGCCTCAGGTGACAACCAGTTCTTGAGATATTGCAAGGTTCTCCCTGAAGCCACAGAAAGCTTCAAGCAGCATCTGTCCCACATGAGGCAGGACCTTTGTAAACAGACTTTGAAGAGTAAAATCAGAGGAGTTTTCTCTTTAATGGAAAATTGCTCTGCAATGTCTTTTGGCCTTATCGCATTTAAAAGTGATGGCATATTGTGAGTGAATTTGAACAATTCAGTGAGTGTTTTCTTATGTGGAAAAAAAAAACTTTAATAAGAACATTTATCACAAGCATGTGCCCCGCAGCAATCGCTTGGGACCAATTAGTGCAATTAAAAATTCCATTACGAGGAGAAAAATGAGTTGCTGGAATCTAATGAGATTTTAATTAATAAAACATTTTCATTACTGAAGCTCAAAAAGGTCACAAGATAAACTGTGAAATAGGCTTGAATTGAGGGGGAAAAGTAACCCCGTAGCTTGATGTTGCATGAAAACTTAATGATGTGCAGGTGTGCAGTGACAACAACACCCAATCATATCTGGATTTTTGTTTGCAAATACTGTTTAAATTACATTTGAAGATTATAGCCCTTGCTCAGCCAAAAAGTGAAGGTGGACAATAAATGTAGCCATAAACGGATAGCACAAGTTTTTCGTTTAAAATATTGCCCTTATTTGTATTTAACCTTCTGTCTTCTTGCAAAAATTGAAATGAACTGGACAGATTTTAGTGACATTTTTAGGAAATTGATGGTTTGAACAAAACAGCTACAACATTAAATAATCTTAGTCTAAAACTTTTAGATGAAAAGTGTCAGGTGATATCCATCTCTTCAAGCAATGCTAGGCCAAAATTTTACAGTGACTTTTTTCTAACCTCTATGTATAACCTCACAGTACCTTTCCTTTCCTTTCCTTTCTTTTCCTTTTGTTGTTTCTCTTTAAATTCTCTCATGAATGCATTCCTTTCTTCTGCTTTTCACTTCTCTACTGGGACTTTTTCATTCTCTTACATTGCCGTCTTCTGTTTGACATCCTCAGAGTGGAAACCAAACGTAGAATGGAAGATGGAGGAAGAGAGAACAAACTGCCAAAGCCAAGTGAAGTACTTTCAGTCTCTCCTCAGCTTCCTCCCTTGTTCTTTTTTACATCACTGGCCTCTCGT
>JBBPBX010030485.1:12500-18895 GCA_038048925.1 Garcialebias charrua
GATGGATTTGTGGCCTGTCCAGGGTCAACCAATGAAAATAGGCACCAGTTTTATTTGCAACCCTGCACAGAAAGGTGGGTAAAGAAAATGGATGGATGGGTCCTTGTAAACACTTTACCATGTCTAGAAATGTCTTCCTCTGCAAGAAACACTGAAAACAACCCAAAACACTGCAGCAACTATGCCACACCTGATGCAGTGCTGTGATGCTGCCAAAAACAGGAAACAAGGTAAGGAGCATGCATATAAGTTACACTCTGGGAACAAACTGCAACACATAACCCCAAGCTTCTTGCCTTTCTCTGTCTCATTCATTGTGAGACACTAAGTGGTGCCTCTACTCATTGAGGCCATACAGTATACAGATGTTTAGCATCAGTTGAGCAAAGATAAGTTTTGTAGCATCTGCAGCACAAGCATGAAATCAGCCAAAATTGTTAAGTTTGAAAGGTTCAGGTTGAGGGTTAGATTAGAAGTAGGTCTATGACATAATTGTTTTCAAAAGAATGCCCTGTGGCTGTCTACACAAAAATGCAAGGGAGGCTGCGTGTACATATGGCTGAAATTATTAAACTAAAATAAGTTATGCGTTCACAAAATGTTCCCATATTGATGGTCTTAAAACATGCAGGATAGTGGCTCCTGAGGACTGGAGTTAGACACCCCTGCCAAAGGATCTGAGTTTTCTCAGTAGAGTCTGCTCATCAACTTACTATAAACAGCAAAAGTATTTGACCTCCAGTCCAGTCTGTTAAGATGAACATAATGTTTTAAATAACATTCTGAACACAACAAATGATTTTTTTCCCCAACCAATGTATTTTTTCTTATGTGGAATTAAATTGGATAAATATTCTTTTTTTTCTTTCGGCTTTTCCCTCTTCAGGGGTCCCCACAGCGAGTCATCCTCCTCCACCTCACTCTGTCCTCTGCATCCTCTGTCCTCACTCCAACTACCTCCATGTCCTCTCTAACTGCATCCATATACTGTATCTCCTCTTTGGTTTTTTCCTGGCAGCTGCATTTCTAACATCTTTCTATCAATATACCCACTGTCCCTCTGATAGACATGTCCAGACCATCTCAGTCTGGTCTCTCTAACTTGTTCAACCTGTGCTGTACCTCTGATGATTAATGGCTCAATGGGATTAACCTGCCTAAATAAAGGTTGACTGAATCTCATTACTAATCTTATCCATCCTTGTCACTCCTAACCTCAACATCTTCTTTTCTGCCACTTTCAGTTCTTTCTTCAAATGGCTACAAATCTTGGGATTAGCTTATGTGCTGCCTTTGTTTGATGTCATACGAACGACGGTACGCCAAATACTATTCCTTGGTATGCCATGAAATATGCAGTAACAAAGTTTGGAAAAGCGCTAGAAGTCAAGGTTACTTGTAGCTACGTAGCTTCTTCAAACTCAGTTTGCACGTCAGCGCTGAAACTCCAGAAGACGCTGATTGGCTGGAATGAAAGTTTGCCTGTGATTTCATTGGTTGAAATTTTTTACCTCTTCGCAAACTTCCGTTGTCGCTACACAAACCACGTGACAAATCATGTGACACAGGTTTGTTTTGACTGGAGCGGGCGGTTCCGTCCTCCACTCTGCACGCATCGGGCGCTGCACTGCACAGACCGCTGTGCTTGGGCTGACAGTTTATTATTATCTTTTTTTTTTCTTAGTTGTAACTGCTTTTGTGATGCTTTGATCATTTTTATAGATTGTGAAAACTGGTAAATGATCACTTAAGTCGGTCGTTAAGATACTTTGATATCAACGGATACATATTTAAACTGTACATTGAGTTTATAAATATACTGATGTTATTTGAATCTGTTTTATTTTCCAGATCAATATTAAAGTCTCCACACAAAAAAGTTTTTTATTAAAACTCTTTTCCAATAGCTCCATGGTTTTTATCAGTAAATATTTCTATATTTGATCCTGGCGATCTATATACACCACTTATTATTATGTTTTTGTCATTCTTGTTTATTATTTCTATTGTTATAATTTCCATAATATTATCAACAGTTATTGACATTTCGCTAATTAATTTACATTTTATTTCTTTATTAACAAATATAGCGACTCCACCACCCCTTTTATTATTTCTGTTCATATGATATAATTCATACCCTTCGATGTGAATATTATTTGTGTTTTCATCATTGAGCCATGTCTCTGACAGTAGTATTAAAGTAAAAGTTCTGTTTAATTGTTTTAAGTAATCTGTTATCTTGGATATATTTGCATTTATACTTCTACTATTGAAGTGAATAATTGAGAGACCTCCATTTGTCATATCGATGTCATTAAATTGCTCTTCATTATAATAATGTATTCACTATCTTTTATTACGGGGAAAAAATTGTATCAATCACATCTTCAACATTATATATTTTAGGTTCTGAGTCTTCGTATGTTGTCATATTTTAATGTATTTGTTCATTTGACTGGATATTATGTCCATTTTGTGTGTGAGTTTTTTCAATGATTTATAATTTGTCATCTCCTGAGTTCACCTTTCCAGATTCTTCAGTTCTTTTATCATTTTAGCCTGAGACCCGTCGTTTCTTTTGATAAAGATGTTTCCATTTCTTGTCCATGTCGATGCTATTTTTTTCTGTTATTTTAACCCCCTTGCCTCACGTGCAATATTTCCTTTATTTTTTATTTTTTTTTATTTTTTTTTACGGGAGATAACCTCGGGGCCAGTTCGCAACTGCGCAGCATAGATTTTCTTGTGTGCAGAGAATGTGCGAGCAGTGCGCAATTGCACAGGCCACAGAGGGAACATTGGTCACGAGCTCTGGGTAGTTACTTAAAGAATGAGATTGTGTATGCAGGCGGATGAAATGAGTTTCCTCTGCAGGGTAGCTGGACTCTCCCTTAGAGATAGGGTGAGAAGTTCTGTAATCTGGGAGAGTCTCAGAGTAGAACTGCTGCTCCTCCACATCGAGAGGAGCCAGTTGAGGTGGTTTGTGCATCTGGTAATGATGCCCCCTGGTCGCCTCACTATGGAGGTGCTTTGGGCATGTCCAACTGGGAGGAGACCCCGGTGGAAGAACCAGGACACGCTGGAGAGATGTCTCTTGGTTGGCTTGGGAACATGTTGGGGTTCTCCCAGAAGAGATGGAAGAGGTGGCTGTGGAAAGAGATGTCTGGGCCTCCCTGCCCACGACCCAACTTTGGAACAAGCGGAAGATAATGGATGGATGGATGGATGGATGAATGGACGGATGGATGGATGGTTGTGATTGCACAACAACCTCAGAATCTATACTCAAATCTTAACATGCTGCGTCGGGTGTCACATCTTCTTCTGCACATGCAGGTTGCTTCAGGGCCATAGAACGTTCACACTGGAGTCTGATGACAGTCACATTTAAATTTTAATGTGAGTGAGTCCACATTGGTTATGAGCAAAAAACATGAACTGACCATTGATACCTGCAGTGTGTGTATAGTATATGTTGCAAAAAAAAACATACAGGTGCTTGCACACATCTCCACCTCTGAGCACAACCAGTAACTTTTCCTTCCTCCTCAACTGTCAGGAGGCAGTGAGACAGATCATAATTCATGTTTTTGACTTGAGTCGTCTGTCAGCTGCCAGCTTTACTGTATGCTGCTCTGTTCCACACTGAAATCATGGATCAGCCGACATGCAGGGAAACGCAAAGATACACAGACGTGCACGGCTGGACATTCAAGGCTGTAGTCCTGCTGGGCAAAGCACATGTGGACATCAGATACTGACTGCTTAACATCACTTTAGTTTCATTAGAAGGATGGACACGCAGCTATCACTGCTTCTTTATTTTTTGGTTACCGTACTCTGCCACTTGTGTTAAGTTGTGGTGCCAGGTGGAGTCAGGACCGGACAAATTCAGATTGATTATTGTTTGTTCTCTGAGCACCTGCTTTCACAAGAGTGTGCTCATTAACATGAAGCGGTGGGCAAATTCCCAGTCTTATGTTTGAGCTGCATTATGAATGCATATGTAGCGTTTAGAGAGGCACAGAGCTCCTTTTCATATGGTGATGTATCCGACAATTCAAGGCTTCGACCTGCAATTGCCTATCTGCTACAGCAATATCCCCACAGCGGCCCCCACTCATTCTTTAATACATATCTCTCATCCATCCTCTGGTAAAATATTCCTTCCTCTCTGCTTTCTGTATGCGTTTTATGAAAGCCTCTGCAATATGCAGACTAACTTCTATAAATAGTAAAGACAGTCATGTCCCAGTTGTTAGCCTTTGTTGGTAGGCAAGATAGTTAATTAATGATCCAGGGAGTGGGGAGAAAAGACTGAAATGTAAATGCAAACAGAATGAAAAGAAAAGACATCTCACATAGCAAGGCCAACCATGTTTTTCTATTCTGCTGATAGATAAATGTGATGGAGATGGATGTCAGTCACTGTTTGGCTGCCATGGGAGACGACTTATTGTGTNCAGCAATATCCCCACAGCGGCCCCCACAATACATATCTCTCATCCCTCCTCTGGTAAAATATTCCTTCCTCTCTGCTTTCTGTATGCGTTTTATGAAAGCCTCTGCAATATGCAGACTAACTTCTATAAATAGTAAAGACAGTCATGTCCCAGTTGTTAGCCTTTGTTGGTAGGCAAGATAGTTAATTAATGATCCAGGGAGTGGGGAGAAAAGACTGAAATGTAAATGCAAACAGAATGAAAAGAAAAGACATCTCACATAGCAAGGCCAACCATGTTTTTCTATTCTGCTGATAGATAAATGTGATGGAGATGGATGTCAGTCACTGTTTGGCTGCCATGGGAGACGACTTATTGTGTCGTCTGTGTGTGTGTCTGTAATTATATGCATGTTTCAAGCTTTAGTCTGATTGTCTGTCTGGCGTGTGCTCACCTTTGTCTGAGGGAGGAGATGGGAGTAAATAGGAGTGCACAAGGAGAGCTGGAAGTGTGTAAGAGAGAGACGAAGATTTGGAAGAAGTTGAAGAGAAAGCAGAAGGCTCTGATCAAGCGTTTGTCAGAGATTTGTGTATCGGTCTGTGTGTAGGAGAAAGTGAGACAGGAGAAAGAGGAAGATCTGTTAGTTAGCAGGTGCAGTCTGACCTGCCATATTCTCCCTCCCCCTCTTTTTGCATCATTCCTTTTTTTTCTTATTCCATCAGTTCTCTTGGCCAAACAAAGACAAGAAAGTATTTTTCTACTGATGTCAGACTGAACTCAAACACGAGATGCAACATTTTTGTTGCACTGTTTCTTCTTAAGTCCACTTCGCATGGGATTGGTTTTCTGTTTGTTGTTTGTTACTTACCGGGTACATTTTTTAAAATCACATCTGCATACTTTATGTTTTTCAAACCATCAAAACATTTAGTTTGATCAGGAAAATTGTGCTGTGTCTTTTAATGTTTGCATATTTTATACTTTTTGAGTTATTTAACTTTATTTACAAAAGAAAAAAAAACTATTGAAAACCGTTAAGAATATTGAAAACTCTTCAATTCCTTTAAAATTATTGCTCTCTAAAATCTACTTCAGCATAATTGCTCTATCATTTTAGCTTTAACTAATTTAAGCGTTTAGCTACATAAAAGTTCATGCTCAATAAACCAGGTAAATAATCCAACAAAGTTCAGTCAGGTCAACATGGTTTCTTTTTTTTTTTTTTTGGTTGAACTCCTTTTAGCTACTGCTTTTCTGGCAATTATTTTTAGCCACAGTTTTGCCACATTTAACTTTTAGCTACTGTTTTGTTGATTCTAGTTGTTTGGCTACAACTTTTAGATTTTAGCTACAGAGCTGCTAGATTCAACTTATAGCAACCATTTTTTCTGTATTTAGTTTATGATACAGCTTTGCAAATTTGCTAAGGTTTAGATAGTATTAGCATTAAGCTACAGTTTTGTTAATGTTGCTATCAGCTATTGCTTTGCAAATGTCTGCTTTTAACTATGGTTTAGCTAAATTTAGCTTTTTGCTATAGTTTTGCTAACTTTAGCGTTAAGTTATAATTTAGCCAAATTTAGCTTTTAGTAACAAATTTGCTTTTTTTTTTCTCTTGTATTTAGTTAAGCTGTTTTTAATTTTTGCTACTATTATTACTTTGTACTATTTCATCTTTGTATTTCAATGATATTAGTTCAGCTTGTTTTAACATTAATGTTTTATTGAACACATTTAGGCAAGTTAATTCAGTATTTGTTTTGCATTTTTCCAGAAAACACAAATATTTCTTGTTTCATTTTTATTTGAATCTTTTTTGCCATTGTTCTTTTTTCCATATTCGACATCTTCTCTAGAGCATGGGCTTAACATTTGCACATACAACACATGCAAAGCCATTGAGCTCAGGTGGGGTATAGTTTTAACAGTGAATACATACACACGTATATT
>JBBPBX010030485.1:22641-35156 GCA_038048925.1 Garcialebias charrua
GGATATATGCAGGATTAGGCCTTAGGGTGACCTTTGACCCGTCAGGGGCAAACCTGGTACACATTGGATGTACGGACAAAGCATGGAGGTCACCCACATGTTTCGCTGAGCAAAGAGCCAGGAGAAGAGCGGTCTTATAAGATAATAAATCTATCTTAATCTCGCTCAGTGATTCGAATGGGGGGTCACAGAGAGCCCCCAAGATCATACTAAGATCCCAACCAGGGGTCAAGATCCTGCTGGGGGTCTCTTCCATAGCACGCCCTTCATAAATCTTATTATGAGCGGGTGCGCCAGGCGTCCTGCTCCCCCAGCCCTCGTGACAAGCTGAAATTGCTGATAAGAACACCTTAATCGTTGAGAAAGAGCGACCTTTCTCCAAGAGGTCCTGAAGAAAGGTGAGGAGCTGGGCCAAGTCACATGAATAAGAAATAATATTTCTTTCTGTGCACCAAGCTTCAAAAATATGCCATTTCCGGACGTAGATAGATAGATAGATATAGATTTATTTGTTCCCTTAGGGAAATTAATTTGCAACATTTGTCAGCAGGCATTGACATAAAGGACATACTTATACATACATACATGACATCATCATCCATCATTACAGCAATACAGGGCTAATTGATAAACCCCAATACATAGAGAGACTGTGTTGACACAGCTTGTGCATTTTGAATGGTTTTTACCACGTTCTCGGGCAGGCCTGAGGCCCCCAGTTTGTTCTTCTCCGCCACCAAGCTAAAATTAGCCACAGTTCTCAGCCTAAGCAGCGAGACTGTTCCTTCTGGTGACGTGGAGGGTCCCTGGAGAGGAGCAGGTGGTGGAACCAGCTCTCCCTCAAAAACCCTGATTTCTGTGGTCCCTTGAAGGCCAACCACATTAGGGAGAGGGCCTTCCTGCAGATGTACCGCCATACTACTCTGGTCGAGAGTGTTTGGAGGCAGAGGCAATCTGTTGTCATTATTAGACAAAAGCTGAACATAATGTCAGTTTTTCCTCTTTTGGTTGGGGTCATGGATTGAAGGGGTTACAAGTTTTGTAAACGAGCAGATCTCCTGACTCCAGCCCATTTCCTGGTTGGGTCAGCACAGTGAGCGCGGTCACATGCTGCAGAATCACTGTTTGAGCATGGCTTGTCGCCCATTGAGGATAAAGGGACAGCTTCAGCATGAGAATGTGGAGATGGTCCTTTGTGTTGAGCGGACTTTAGATTGGTTGGTGACAGAGTTCAGTCCTTTTTGATTAAAGGAAAGAGGAGTCTGATTTAGCCCTGGTGCCATTTCTGTTCTACAGTGAGTGTTTACACATGCTACAGTTTCATCACAACTGCCTTTGTGAACGTGTGATACTGGTGTTGGCCTGCAGGCTTCTGCCATGGCTACCCCGTCCCTTACTGGCGTCCAATGAATAGGTGGTCAGGAAGGTGGGTCATCAGATTCTGTCGGCACGCACCCCTAGAGTGCGGATGTGTAACGGGTTTGTTTGACTTGTGTATTACCGGCCCCGCCGGTCTACAACAGAGCGGGGGCTGGAGCACGTGACCCCCCTCACCTGTCTCTGTGAGGAGTGACGGGCCTGCTTGCAGGCGCCTCTGGGCTTGTCTGTTGCAGACAGAACAGAGGCATCCTGCTGGGGTTTATCAATTAGGCGAACACCCCGTGAGCCGTGAGGGAGGTGGGATGATGGTCCCCGCCCTTTATATCGGCTGGAAGAACAGAGGGGACCGTTCTGCTGATGTTACTGTTTTTTTGTTGTTTTTTTTGAGTCAAGAAAACAGAGCGGGGCTGTTTTTTAGCTTTAGTTGTGCTTATGTGTAACGACATATTTGACTTTATGTCACTCACAGCAGAAATAACATGATTTGTGTCTAAACCAAAGTCACCAGCTTTTTGTACCATGTTACAAACAAAGTCTGGACGTGAAAAGATCATTTCCTGTACCGCGTGGGCGGGTGATTGTGTAAAGTCAAGAAGCGAGCCTGGTTCATCAGGCACGCTTCTCCCTGATGTCCCGATTCGCCGAAGAGGCTCTGTGTCGGACCGCGTGGCGGGGAACAAATCTGTTTTTACTCCAGGCGTGTTCGGTCCGAGGTGGGCCCGGCGGTGGTCTCTGCCGGTGCTCGGCCTCGTATGCCGGCCGCTTTTGCGGTGGGGCACGTGTGGCTGAGTGGTGTCGAGGCTGCGGTGCTCTGCTCCCAGCTGACTCCCTGGGGGGGGGGAAGGCTCTCCTGGGGATGCCCACCCGGAGAGCTTCAGCCTGTTTGCGCCTCTGGTCCAGCCTGGTCTGAATTCGATCCAGCGCTTTTCCAAAAAGTCCCGTCGGTTCTATCGAATGGTGGAGAAAAGGAATTTTCTATCAGTTAGGGTCATCCACAGATGGCGTATTGCGATGACCACCTCAGCCATGCCTCTGCCTTGTGTAACAACTGCTGTCCCCACCATGCAGAGCACAAAGTCTGTTGCCCTGCGGGCTTCATCCAGCAGCTCGGCGGCAGCTTGCTTGTCAGTTGTTACCTGGAGTTCCAGTAGTTTTTCAGCCAGGTACGCTTGCATCATTGCGGACGCGTTCATTGCACGCGCCGCGAGGCCCTGAGCTCTGTAGCATTTCTCGAGCAGAGAAGCCGAGGCTCGACAGGCTTTGCTGGGGAGAGTTGGTTTTGTCCCAGATGACTTGGGAGCCAGATGAGACGCCAGCGTGTCCTCAATTTGAGGTACATTGGCTATTCCCACTTCATCCATCCCGTCCACGTCGAGAAACTGCGAGAGCGGCAGCAGCATGGGAGCTCTGGGCTGAGACCAGGTGTGAGTCAGTTCTGTGAGGAAGTCCGGAAAGACGGGCATCCTTTGCCTCGTGGCGGCCTGCTGCTTTGAATAAAAATAATTTCCTGCCAACCTCGTGACTTGTTGACGAGGTGGAGGCTCCGGCCATGGGATCCGCAGTGCATACGCTGCTTTGTGACACAAGTCGAACAGAGCAGGGATGGAAAAGTCAGTCTCCGGGAGCACAGGCACCGGGGTGCGGGAGAGGTCTTCTCCCTGTTCCTCATATTTGACGTTGGCGTCATCCGCAGAAAATTCACCTGAGGCTGAAATCGAGATCTCGTCCTCGTTCATCATGCCTCGAGTGTCAAATTCGACTGTTAAGTCCACCATGGGGGCCAGCACATCTGGGCTGTCACCCCATTTGACTCGGGTGCTGTCATCCAAAGCCATGCTCTCGAGCTCCGGCGTGGGAGTCAAAGGCTCAGTAGTGTCTGGGTCTGCTGGCGCCACAGCAGCCCCCATGGCCTTGGTGACGAAGTCCGCCCGGTGCCTCCTCACCGCCTCCAGCATCTGGCTGCAGTGTGGGCAAGACACGGGTGCGTCCAGCGCCACCTTCGTGTGCAACATCCCCAAGCAGACGGGACAGGCCTCGTGGGTGTCCGTCGCTGAGAGGGAAAAACCACATCCGCTAGGGCAGGCGCGCAAGGTTGGGCTCGCCGTCCTGCTGGTCTTTTTTGGAAGTCTTGTCTTTCGCTTTCCTTTCTCCGGAGACATGTCCGAGATAAGACAAGCGAGTCCTTCCAAGATCTTTTTTCTTTTTATTTGAGACGTCTCCTCAGTCGCGTCGCTTTTGCTGGCTAGCCTGCTACGAATTAGCAGAGGTAGCGGTGTGATGCAGTTAGCGCCGTAGAGCGAAGCAGTCTGCGGAAAGAGGAGAGAAAAAACTTTGGGGTTAAGGAAAAATGTGCCGGACTAGCTTTCGCTAGCCCGGCAGTACGCAGGAATAATTCTCTGTACGCTCTGTGTAGGGAGCAAGCTCACCTCTGGTCGAGCGATGAAGCAACAGAGAAGTCCCACGAAGAGAGAGAGTTCAGGTTTAAGCGAGGTGAAGGGCAATAAGAGATCGATGGATGGGCGTCAGCGGCTTAAGCACCCAGAGGGCAGGGCCTCTGGCACGACGCTGACGCCCCTGCCGTAAAGGCGTGATTGTATTCCTTCAGGTAACCGCGCGGAGCGCAATTTCCCATAGCATTTATGTTGCACCGAGTGACATGACTGATAAGGGAACTGCTGAGCACCTTCAACCTGTTCTTCTCTCCAACAATACTCACCTCTTCTGGATTACCTTTCATCCTCCTTTGCAAACGGACCTCATTTTCTCCCTCTTCTACAACACGACCTGTAAAACAACAATGAGTAAGAAAGATAGCCTACAAACAAATTCCATTCTTCAAGAATTCAGAAAATTACCAATACCGGTACTCACCTTGTCCCCTTTTCCCTGTCAGCCAAGAACATTTCCCTGCACTTGTAAATAAATCACTTACCTTTTGTACACCTGACTCTGTCATCATCAGTCTGCTAACTTGGGGTCTAATATTTAACATGTTAAGTTTGAGTCAAACCCAGTGGTGTAGTCTACATTTTTGTAGTGGGTATGCAGTGGTAACGTTAGTTTTATGCTGGACGTTGGACACTGCTGAAGCCACAGATCGCGAATGTCCAATGTTCAACATAAAACTAACTTTACCGCGGTCAGTCCATATATTGGCCCTCATGCACGAACCGTTCGTACGCACAGATTTGTTCTTAAACTGTGCGTACGAGTGATTTAGGATCATTTGTGGCATTCAACAATGTTTTCGTATCCTAAGATTTTTTTCAGATACGAACAAAATTTACGAGTGGTCCGGAGCTGTCGTATATTTTAGGAGCGTCAGTCTGCTGTCATCCAGACGGAATTTCCCCACTAATAACTTCATATTTCGTTATTTAGAAAATATTTTGGGTTTAAAAAAATCACGCACCATAATTATTCTTGACAATAGGTTATTCTGTTTGAATTAGAATTATAATTTTAAGTTTAATTTGTCTGGTGTGTCGCGCAGGCTTCAGTGAGTCGTGCGCTCCCCTTGGTCATCAAAGCCCTCCTCATATTAACACCCAGGTACATAAAATTCCCATACACCGCCGCAGAACAAGTACGAATTAAGACTGATTTTCATGCTATTGCTGGACTGCTGTGCCAAACACCATCGGAGCAATAGATTATTATATCTGATTCGAAATATAACCTGCAGAATGTGGTTGCGCGATGACCAGGAGGAGCGCGCATGACTCATTTGTGCTGCAAAACATGTTGGCACGCGTCTTGCGCAGCATGGCATTTATTGTCCATCCATCTCGGTAACGCAGACTATTCCTTGACCACCTCCTGTCCGTGCTGCGGCGAGACGTTTCTTTGAAGCCATTTTCAGATCAAACCATTTATTCTTGATTTCTGATACTGTACGACCCACGGGAGACACAACATATGCACTACAATATTAATATGAAGTTAACTGTAGTTTCGAGACATTTTAAAATGCTTCTGTTCAAAAACACATCCGACACTTGCGGGGGGTGGGGGGTAGCGGTGCGCTCTTCTGAATAAGTGAAACTATAATGTAACACAGTTGTTTACACTAAAATTAAAAATATTTGACCATCCGACACTTGCGGGGGGGTAGCGGTGCGCGACTGAGAGCAGAACTTCAATCTCCGAACGCGTGAAGTTCTTTTTACTTCTTGATTTTGAATGAATGGACACTTCCTGCTGTCAAAAGGCAGGAAACGTGGCCTTATATGGTGTTTTGAGGGGTGGGAATTATGTAAATGACCTCTCCGCGAGCACGCGCAGGTGGATAGAACAGGTGGGATTCATTAAATTTACGCAGCTCGTTTACACACTTTTCCTGTGGATAGAAGAGTTTGTTGAATCTGACGTGGCATGTTCGTACGAACGCTTCGTACGAACAAAAGTAGGAGAAATTTAGGATAAAAATACGAACATGTTTGTGCATGAGGGCCATTGTGCTTAGAGGTTAGTACACTGTAATCATCAACTTATTTTTAAGCATATTGAACATTTCAAAATTTCTCTGATGCTTCTATTAGAATAAATGAACAACAAACTTTGTACTACAGATGGTTTTGTATTAAAAACATATTATAGATTTTATAAAACAGTATCAAGGCAAAACATGTTCAAGTATTACCGTAAGTTCAGAAGTATTAATTATTCAACGATTTGCCGGATAAGCGAATGTAATAAACAAGCGCTGTACACGGATAGATTGTTACGAAAGAGTTTAACTGCCGTTTAACGCATCAATGACACGTGCCTAATGATGTGTCATGTATCATTGGGCACTTTTAGGTGGCTATACTGAAATTCATAAGCTTTTCTAGTGGGTATACTTCGCATACCCACGTATCGCGTAGACTACACCACTGGTCAAACCCAAACCTAAGGTCTTGATGGACTAGTAAGATCCAGTGATGGGAATAACGGAATTACAAATAAACGGCGTTACAAACGGCGTTATTTTTTTCATTAACGGGTAATCTAAGTAGTTACTATGTCTATCGTTACAACGCCGTTACCGTTACAAACACTAAATGGGGGTACGTTACTTTTGTCTTCCGCTCTGGCTCTCGTAAAGCTGCTTGTTACTTTTTTCCCCTTTGAGGGAGGACGGAGCAGAGGGGAGGGAGGGTGGAGGCAGCAGAGGGGAGGGAGGGGTGAAACAATAAGGATGATGCTGATTGGCTAAGATAGAGTGTCAGGCAGAGGTCAGCCAATCAGAGGTTCTGTTGCTCAGTTCACAAACGCAGCGCTGCAGGGAGCTTCAAAGCTGAAAAGTGAAGTCCTGCAGCAATGGCAAGTCTGGAGGGAAAGTTGGCGTTTTCAAAGTGGAAATACAAGCACTACTTTACTCTCCTTGAGGTAAAAGGCAAGAACGTGCATGTGAAGTGTACATTAATGTCCCGGAGGAGCGAAGTGTTTGTTTATGTCCGTTGTAATCTGATCTGATGATGAAGCATCTCACAACTCACAGGTAATTCAGATTTTCAGTACTGTTTTAAAAGTACTCCATATTGTTAAAATGGTTCTTTTGTTTTTAAGAACATACTTGAAGAACCAGTTGTGTGAGGGTTTGATTTTATTTTACACTACAAAGCACTTATTTTAACTGTTTACTTTTATTTCTAAGAAAACACTTGAACAGTACAGTGTGTACATAGAGCTGAAAACACAATTGTTATATTATTTTGTTAAACTGTATTTTGTAATGAAGAAAAAACTTGAAGTATAGTATGTCAACCAGTCATGTTCTGTTGAGGTGCTGTAAGCATTTCTACTTTAAATTCGTAGATACTGTATATCTAAACTTAAACCAACCAAACAAACAATAGTTACTTTCCCTGGTAACTAATTACTTTTATAGGTGAGTAATTCAGTTACTAACTCAGTTACTTTTTGGGAGAAGTAACTAGTAACTATAATTAATTACTTTTTTAAAGTAACATTCCCAACACTGGTAAGATCATATTGGGCACAACCATCCAGCCAGACTACAGTAGGATTTTACATAGATATGTCATACACATGCTTTTTGTGCTATTTCTTTTGATTTGCATCATATGTTGCAAATCTGTTTAGCCGACAGCCTCTGTTTTATTCAAATATGTCTCTACTTTATTACGTCTTATTCATGACAGTGACAGTCATAGCATGATGTTCACATAATGAAGACATTTTATTGGCTTTTCTCTCTACATTACAGGAAGTATATTGCAGTTCAATTATATTGACAAGTTCTTTGCGCACCTGAGATATCTTGCAGACTGAAGGAGCACAACTAAAACAGTTATTTTAGTTTATTTTTTTAAGAGATGGGTGATATTGTACTTAACAATAGTCTGTTTAACTTTCTGTTTAAAGGAGAAATGTAATCAAATCTGAAAAAATCGATATAAAAAGAATTTCATATAGTAAACAACACACATAAACATACTTAGTATGCTTTTTTCAAGTCAGTAGCTTAAAGAAATAGTTTTTTACATTTTTCCTGCTACATGCCGAAGTGCAGTGATTTCTGTAGTAATTTTCTGGACGCACTTTTATGACACAATTAAGACCTCCTTTGCTATCTTACAATAACACTGAAGCTATAAACCCATCATTACTGTCCTCTTGTCTGTCATTTAAAATGGAAGCAGAAGACTTTTTTGAATCTGAAGGATATCACTTTAGTTTGTCAAAAACAGTTTGGTGATTTAGTGCATTAATGGGCATTTCTATCCTGGAAATACGAATAGCCGTGCGTTAGCCGCCGCATGCTAACGTTAGCATGCTAGCGCCGTATGCTAACGTTAGCATGCTAGCGCCGTATGCTAACGTGGAAGTGGGGGTGTTGAAAATGTCCTGAAACAGTTACCAATGTCTTGTTAAGCTCTGTCTTCCCCAGAACATAGTAGGATCTAAAATGATTTTTAAAGATGAAGGAGCAAGTTGAAACATGCTGTCTCCCTCCTTGCTAGCAGGCTCCATTGGGAGCTGCCTGGCTAACTAACTACGGTGGCCCTACACGGCCAAAATTCTACAGCGGCCGAATGCACAGGAGCGGTAAAAATACAATATAAAATTTTAAAAAGTTTTAAAATCGATTTTGGGGCTTTTAGAATCGATTCTGAATTGCCAGGACTAAGAATCTTGATTCTTTAAAAAATAGATTTTTTTTGCTGCATCCCTAATAGCCTATATGCCACGGGCTTCCGTTCCAGCTCCTCCGCAGGCATTACACATACGGCGCACTTCCGGTTAGCGGGAAAGACACGAACATAAATGACTAAATACAATTAATAAAACATCGGCATACACACCAATAACAACTCTATACACATATAAAACCATATAAAATTATGGCGACGTTCTCCCTACGGTTAGCCGCGATAAATGTTCGCCGAAACCCCCCCGCGGAACAGCTGTTCCCACCGGTGGGCGGACACAACGGTACTCACGTGTAGTGCCGGTAGCGCGCAGCCGCTTCCCGTTTCGGCTCGTTGTCATGGTTTGCTACTAGGAGCTAACGCTATCAACAACGGAGGTGGATGGGAACCGGAAGTGGGGGGTAGGTGTTGCATTTTGCCGGAAGTACGTCACGCCCCCCCGTGGCATATAGGCTATTGCTACACACTGAAACCTTTTTGTCCACAACTAGATACACACACTAATATTACTGTATGAGGGACGACCGTGGCACTGCCTACGTCATATTCAGGGGACGGAGAGCAGGCAGGGGGAGGGGGGTCAAAAACACCAGATGAGAATTTTTTCACTTTGCAAAGTCTAAATTTGAGTTAGGATGACATTTTTGACTTGTGAAAATTTCTCAACGAGCTTATTTTATGCTTTTCATTAGACTACTATTAGCTTAAAAACACTTTTCATTTCTCCTTTAATATCTGTTTAGGCTTCAGGGTAATTCATGCATTTGTAGCTTTTTATATTTTACCACAATGCTTTGCTCAGACGTGCTCATGAAACTGGAGTCTTGCAAAATTAACCATTTGAGTGCATTTACAATAATATCTGTTAAAATCTTCATGAAGTCAAAGTTTTCATAGAATTGTTTCTCATGTCGTCAGGATATAACAGATCTTCTAGGTAATGCTGACAATCCAGGCAGAGTACAGTATTTAACAGTCATTTGTGGCTTTAGTTCAGTCACGTGGGGGAAATTGCCACTGACTGTTTGTTGTTGATCCTTTTTTCAGAAGAGAATTGGCCTTGTTGAAGTTTGGTCAACTCCTGTTTTCTCTTTCATCATTTTTGAGGCCACTCAAATATAGCCTTAAAATGCCTTCTGAGCCCTGCACTCTTGTTTGGATGACCCCAGTCTTTGTGCACACAATACGCATTGATGTAAAAGACGGTGCCTAGTGTGAGTGTGTGATTTCAGTGTTTGTGCTCGGCAGCTGCGCCCATGTTAAGGACCCTTCATTGAAATGCATTGAAATTATTTTGGGTCCATGTGTCAGAAGCGGTTCTTCAAAAAGACCCAAACCCTTCTCGAATCACGTTGATTTCAGTGCGAGTGTTTTTATAAAACGAAAATGTGTGTGTATGTTTCTCTCTCTGTGTAGGTGTATGTGTGTACTAGTGTATTATACTTGTGAAGGGACATAATTTACATGAGCGATGAGTAGAGAGTGTTAGACATATTTTGAGGTAATTATGTCAATTGGTCAATTTTACACAAAAACACACTACACACATGGAGTTCCATGAGGGGGTGGGGGTGATGGTAATATGTACTTCAATTATCACCCAAGTCACAGGGTGCCATGTTCACACAAACCAGAGCTGCAAATACAAGCTGTGAAACAAACAGAGACTTACCGGTAGTCTCATTCTCACTTTTGGTGAGAAAACAACCACAACAAAAGTATGCCTCATTGTGTAGTAATTTATTTATTATTCTTGGACACCCTCCCCCACCCCACACAAAAGATTTTACATCCTATTATCACAGAATAATGGCTTTCATGTTCATGTGCTCAGCCAAACACTGAACCTTTAACCCTAACTTGTGCCACGTGGTCTAATCCTAAAACTTTACTAAATAAAAATGGTGAAAGTCAAGGTGCACAAACCATTCTTTTTGTGTCATTTTCTTTGATTTGATCCAGTCATGGTTTAGACATTCCCAATTCTGGTCAGTGAATGCAGCATGAAACACAAAGGCAGCTCTCAGATGAAGCTTTTTGTTTGTTTGTTTGTTTAGAAACATCAGTGCACCAGTAAATATCTAAAATATGAAACTCATTTTCTAACTAAAATGGTGCAGATATGTTATCATATTATATTTCAAGTTACAGAAATAAAAAGTGTTTTGTTTCTTTATAACCTCAAAGCAGCTTCATCTTTCACATGCAGAAGATCAATCCAGAATTGAAGTCCTCCTAACTTGAAGCAACCTGTCTGGCTAGTTCCAAACGTCAGATGTTTATTCATATTTCCTCAAGCTAAAGCCTGAACAAAACAAAGAAAACGAGAAACTCTTTGGACAAATGTTGAAATGTCTACAAAAAACATTCAAAGAAATTCAGTCGCCTTCTTTTAAATTTAGAGCAAGTGGAGAAAAAGGTGACTCTGGCGTGATTTAAAATTCTAATATACTGTACAACAGGATTTTATATTATTTCTGTTGTAACAAGAACAATTCAGAAAACATCCAAAGCTCCAAAAACCCAAGCCTAACAACACTGATGCATGGTAGTATTCAGCATGGTACTTGAACTTGTCACCACTTTCTCGTTTAATTTTCCCTCAGACATTATCTGCCTAACGTAGGCAACTGTTCATCATGTTTGAAGCTGTGCTGACAGAAAAAAACCTCATTCAACTTCCCTCTGTAAGTGTGCCCACGCTGATTTAACGATTTTACCTAAGAACGTGGAGTAAAAAAGTGTTAAAGGCACTGTAGCTGGGTTTTAGTGCAGATGGGTTTAAAAACCTTCAGGGTGTAATCACTGATAACGATCAAATTCTGCAGAGCTCAACTCTGTGTGTTCGGAAAGAAAGAAGATTGATCTATATATCTATATTTATGAGTAATAAACATATTAATGCTCCCTTCTGTCATGAGCAATGAAAATGTGCATGAACCAAATGTTTGCAATTTATGTTGTATATTGTGTGTAAGTGCATTTTTAAAAACTGTTTTCAAACTGTTTTCTGTTTTTCACACTGTTTTAACAGTGTTCTAGAATTGCACCGCTCAAGATGGCTGCATGTTGGAGTAGCTGCTACTTTCATTCTGGGATACTGCTTTTGAAAACTTTATTTCCTCTTTTTCTGGATGTAAATTGCTTTTTTGGGAAGATTACTTCCACTGGTTTTGAATGCTGTGCAGCTGGAAGGATTTTTACTGAAATTTTGGACTTTTATTATTAAGTGTAACCATGACAACAAGGTGGTTTTTACAACCGGGAGCAGCTGATTAACACCTCAAAGCTCAAATATTACCTCAAATACAGCCCAAAATCACAAATGAGTTGTAAAGAAGGTGCCATGGATGCATCACCATCTACCTGGCAGTGGTGCTCGAATGACTGACAGCTGAGATCTTTGGAATTGATAGGAAACACGGCTCATGACAGCAAGAAGACCAGGATCATCCCCCAACACCTGCAGCTGGCTCAATGATGAGGAGCTCAACAAGCTGCTGTGAAGAATGGCCATTGCTTAGGGAGGAGCTCTGCCCAACATTCAGGTGGTCCTGCTGCCCAGGAGGACTGAGAGGCCTGCTGGGTCCGGTGGACGGATGGGCATCTGCAGCCAGTTTCTTCAGATCTGCTGCAAAATGGACTGCTGCAGATCCTTCCTACCCACAACCATCAGCATCTATGACAACTCTTAATGAAACTAGGATGATAAGCTACAACAACAATTAATTCCCTTTGGGATTAATAAAGTATTTTTGAATTGAACTGAATTTGAATTGTTTGACATGAAGTGTGTGCTGCTGCAGAGATTCAGTTGTTCACAGGTGATCCTTCCTGACAGTCTGCGATCTGCTTTGTTTCCATGTCATCATCTCATTCCATCTTGGTTGACTGGTCAGGTGCTACCTTTAATGTGTAGAGAAAACTATTAGGGTACCCAAGCGCCTGAGAGTACTGTACAGTACATAAGAGGTC
>JBBPBX010030486.1:0-29780 GCA_038048925.1 Garcialebias charrua
ACTATCGGGGTGAGGGCCACTGGTCTATAGTCATTCAGACCAGTCACTGTGGAGCTCTTTGGGACTGGGATGATGGTGGCGGTCTTCAGGCAGGTGGGAACTGACTCCAGTGCAAGTGAGGTGGTGAAGATGTCAGCCAGCACCTCACAGAGCTGGTCCGCACATTCCTTCAGAACTTTCCCTGGGATGTTGTCTGGTCCGGTTGCTTTATGAGGATTAATCTTCCTGAGACTGCCTCTCACTTCTGCTGCGGTCACTCTGAGATGCTCTTCATCTGGTGATGAGGTGAGTCTGGTGCTAGCTGGTCTGTTTGGATCATCAAAACGTGCATAAAACTTATGCACGTAAACTTAAACTAACTCACTCACCAGTGTTGCCAGATTGGGCGGTTCACCGCGATTTTCCTTCTTACTTTTGCGGGTAGAGATTGCTTTGGGTGGGTGGGACTCTATCTGGCAACACCGGTCACACCGGTGTTTACACGCGTGTCTTTACATTCGGGGCAGCGTCGGGACCCTCCATCAATGTAGAGGCGTCTGCGGCACCCTCCATCAGTAGTTGGGGCGTCTTCTATAGCAACTTCATCCGGCGAAGCCATGCTGTCCGTGACGCTGACTTGCTAGGGGCTCTGCTAGCATTAGCATCTCTCGAGACAACGTTACCTCTCAACGAGAGATATCGCGGGAGTTTAATATCGCGAGATCTCGTACAACGAGATCTCGTTACACCCCTACCTGTACATCACCACCTTGTGCCTAACAGTGAGTTGAACTTGTTTTCTGTCTGTTTTCTGTTTTTATTGCAGGTCATGACCCTGCTTTAACTTCACATGTTCATGTTTGTGTCTCTTTCAACAGACAAAACCTGTTGGCACCTGACGTCATGGGCAGACCTGTGTCCTCTGCTCTCTCCTCACCATCCTCCTGCAGCTCCTCTCCATCATCACCTGTGCGTCACCACCTTGTGCCTAACAGTGAGTTGAACTTGTTTTCTGTCGGTGTTTTCTGTTTTTATTGCAGGTCATGACCCTGCTTTAACTTCACATGTTCATGTTTGTGTCTCTTTCAACAGACAAAACCTGTTGGCACCTGACGTCATGGGCAGACCTGTGTCCTCTGCTCTCTCCTCACCATCCTCCTGCAGCTCCTCTCCATCATCACCTGTGCGTCACCACCTTGTGCCTAACAGTGAGTTGAACTTGTTTTCTGTCAGTGTTTTCTGTTTTTATTGCAGGTCATGACCCTGCTTTAACTTCACATGTTCATGTTTGTGTCTCTTTCAACAGACAAAACCTGTTGGCACCTGACGTCATGGGCAGACCTGTGTCCTCTGCTCTCTCCTCACCATCCTCCTGCAGCTCCTCTCCATCACTTGTGCGTCACCACCTTGTGCCTAACAGTGAGTTGAACTTGTTTTCTGTCTGTGTTTTCTGTTTTTATTGCAGGTCATGACCCTGCTTTAACTTCACATGTTCATGTTTGTGTCTCTTTCAACAGACAAAACCTGTTGGCACCTGATGTCATGGGCAGACCTGTGTCCTCTGCTCTCTCCTCACCATCCTCCTGCAGCTCCTCTCCATCATCACTTGTGCGTCACCACCTTGTGCCTAACAGTGAGTTGAACTTGTTTTCTGTCTGTGTTTTCTGTTTTTACTGCAGGTCATGACCCTGCTTTAACTTCACATGTTCATGTTTGTGTCTCTTTCAACAGACAAAACCTGTTGGCACCTGACGTCATGGGCAGACCTGTGTCCTCTGCTCTCTCCTCACCATCCTCCTGCAGCTCCTCTCCATCACCTTGTGCGTCACCACCTTGTGCCTAACAGTGAGTTGAACTTGTTTTCTGTCTGTGTTTTCTGTTTTTATTGCAGGTCATGACCCTGCTTTAACTTCACATGTTCATGTTTGTGTCTCTTTCAACAGACAAAACCTGTTGGCACCTGATGTCATGGGCAGACCTGTGTCCTCTGCTCTCTCCTCACCATCCTCCTGCAGCTCCTCTCCATCATCACTTGTGCGTCACCACCTTGTGCCTAACAGTGAGTTGAACTTGTTTTCTGTCTGTGTTTTCTGTTTTTACTGCAGGTCATGACCCTGCTTTAACTTCACATGTTCATGTTTGTGTCTCTTTCAACAGACAAAACCTGTTGGCACCTGACGTCATGGGCAGACCTGTGTCCTCTGCTCTCTCCTCACCATCCTCCTGCAGGTCCTCTCCATCATCACCTGTGCTTCAACACCTTGTGCTAACCCTGTCATGTATCCACATCAATGACTGCTGCCAAAACAGGAAAACACACCTGACCTGATGGACAGACCTGCTCTCATCAAGACCACACACCTGACCTGAACTCACATCTGGACTCCCATGTACCCATCATTCAGTGTTTCCCCTACCATTATACAAGCGGGGTGCGCCACCCCGTCAACAGAACTGAGCACCCCGCCTACCAGACCAAACTTGACCCACCCACCCAGCACTGGCATTGCACTAAGCTAGCAGCACAAAATACAGGCTCTCTAGCTAAAAAGCTAAAGGGAGCGCTCACGTTGCCTCTCCCCTCGTGCTGAATGCCCCCTGCCCCTACAAGCTGCACTCAGACGTGTCCGTCCCCCGTCAACAAAAATCATGGATGAGATGAGCACTCCGCCATGGCAAGTTAACTAGGGGAAACACTGCATCATTCATGGTTGAATCATTGCTCAATGGCTAAGCTGTTCCATCTGATCCATGAGAACCACCTAATAAGCCTGTCTACCTCAACTTCAATCAAAGTAAGGGAATTTTTGATGCTTTTTTTGTGCTGCTTCTAGCTTTTTAAAGTTCCTGGACTGTACACTAAGGCACTGGTTTTTCATACATGATGGTTGCAACATGTTTCTGATGGATGCCAATTGCTCCTGATGATGTGATTTGATAATGATAGTTGAAAACTGTTTATGATGGATACCAATTGCTCCTGATGGTTGAGAAATGTTTATGATGGATCTGCTTTGCTAATGATGGTTGAGAACTGTTTCTGAAACGACACTGAAGTTGTTAATGTGTGAACACATGTTGGATCACCAGATTTCTCGCTCCATGTTTTAAAAAGGAGGGTCTGAATGTATTTATGTAGGATCACCAGATTACTCGCCCCTGAAAGAGGGTTAGTTTTACTAGAACTTCATACTGAATATGTGACCCATCACATCATCAAACGGGGGTTAAAGTCAAATTTGGTCTAAATGACCTACAAGCAAACATATATATTACTGACTTTTAGAAATACATTTTCTTACTTAGATCATCCTGACAAATTCATCGTGTTGTCTTAATAATCAGGAAAATGGTTTGATATTTGGTGTGAAGATTTTATTTCAGATATTTAATTTAAACCATTTGATAAGTTATTCATTCATCTTATTTACTATCTAAATTTACGCAAACCACTTTGAAAAATAAACCCATTTGATGTGATGGGTCACAAATTTATTATTCAGCTTCTTTTGTTGGATTTGATTTAAGAATTGTGGACATTTTTAAATAAAACTTGAAAGATTTCATTTGTGCAATGGAGATTTATTTAGCCAACTTAAATTTCTCATTACAATGAGAGTATTGTACAGGTACTTGTATTTGAAAGCTAGAAATCATGGCAAAACACATATTTAATTTGATTTATGTTCAAGCTGGACTTTTAAGTTTAAAGAAAGGGACAATGTAGTTTGGAATAGTTCACATTTTTAGTTTGGAAAAAATAAACATTTGAGTTTTCTTTCTTATAACTGTTATAAGAAAGAAAACTCAAATGTTTATTTTTTCCAAACTAAAAATGTGAACTATTCCAAACTACATTGAACAATTCATTGAACATGAACAATCAAAATAGATTCAAAGTTATTTATTCATCTACTGAACAATGTTTTTAACCTCCCAGAGAGAACAATTGCAAACAAACAAAAGTACACTTGTGTTATAATATAACACAAGTGTACTTTTGTTTGTTTGCAATTGTTCTCTCTGGGAGGTTAAAAACATTGTTCAGTAGATGAATAAATAACTTTGAATCTATTTTGATTGTTCATAATTTGCACTAAAATGTATGAATCCATATTATTATAATAATAATAAAATTTATGGAATGTTCTAAGAAAGTTCTAGCAGAACGTTCTCACCTAACGTTCTGAGAACCACGAGAAAACTCCACACCAGAACGTTCTCAGAACGTTAGGAGGGAACGTTCCCGTAACCTAAAAATAACGTTCTCAGAACGTTCTCAGAACGTTCTGAGAACGTTCTCAGAACGTTCTCACCTAACGTTCTCACCTAACGTTCTCACCTAACGTTCTCACCTAACGTTCTCAGAACGTTCTCACCTAACGTTCTGAGAACGTTCTCAGAACGTTCTCAGAACGTTCTACCTAACGTTCTGAGAACCACGAGAAAACTCCACACCAGAACGTTCTCAGAACGTTAGGAGGGAACGTTCCCGTAACCTAAAAATAACGTTCTCAGAACGTTCTCAGAACGTTCTTCTGTTACTTGGGTAATGGTGATATGAAAGCAACATGGCGAGTAATGAATGGTGTACTGAAGAATCATAAAGCAAAAACTGGTATTTCAAAATATTTTGTAAAAGACAACGATGAAGTTCATGATGAAAATGAAATTGTAAATGGATTTAATCAATATTTCGTGAATGTTGGATCAAGCCTTGCAGCTAAGATACCAAAAGTAGATAAAAATATGATCCACTCAATTACAGGTTGTGCAAATAGTATTTTCCTAAATGGAACTAACAAAGAGGAAATAATGAATGTAGTAAAACATCTTACAGACAAGAGATCGAAAGACTGGGTGGACATGGATATGATGTTTGTAAAGGACATAATGAGTCATGTTATTGAGCCGTTCACATACATATGTAACTTATCATTTTCAACAGGAATTTTTCCAGATAATATGAAAGTAGCTAAGGTCGTTCCTCTTTTTAAAAATGGTGATAAATGTGTATTCAACAATTATAGACCTATATCCTTGTTACCACAGTTTTCAAAAATTCTTGAAAAACTATTTGTAAACAGACTAGACCAATTTATAGATAAACAAAATATTCTAAGCAGCAGTCAGTATGGGTTTAGATCAAAAAACTCTACATCAATGGCTCTCATGGAATTAATGGAACAAATAACTACTGCTGTCGATCAAAAACAACACTGTATCAGTATCTTTGTTGATTTAAAAAAAGCATTCGATACTATTGATCACACAATACTCCTTGAAAAACTGAACAAATATGGTATTAGAGGACCAGCATTACAGTGGGTATCTAGCTACTTAAAAAATAGGAAACAATTTGTACAAATAAATGATGTAAGATCTGACCTCTGTAATATCACATGTGGAGTTCCCCAAGGTTCTGTACTTGGACCAAAGCTTTTTATTTTATATGTGAATGACTTGGTAAATGTGTCAGGACTCCTTAAATGTGTACTTTTCGCAGATGATACCACTTTTTTCTGTTCAGGTGAAGATATAGAACAAATGTTAGAATTGATAAAGACAGAATTTGTAAAGATACAAACTTGGTTTAAAATAAATAAATTATCATTAAATCTAGAGAAAACTAATTACATGATATTCGGTAATAGAAAGAAAACTGTTGATGTTCCACTCAAAATTGAGGATGTTGAGATTTGTAGAGTGAGTGAGGTGAAGTTTTTGGGTGTTATCATTGATGACAAACTGACATGGAAACAACACATAAATTCTGTAAGAATAAAAATAGCTAAATCGATAGCAGTACTGTACAAAGTCAGAGACCTATTGAATGATAAAGCTCTGTATTTGTTGTATAACACAATCATTGTTCCACACTTAATCTATTGTATTGATGTTTGGGGGAATGCGTGTAAAACAATCACAAAGCCTATTTTTGTATTACAGAAAAGAGCTGTAAGAATTATCACTAGAAAGCATTACCGTCATCCATCAAGTACATTATTTTATCAACTAAAATTACTGAAGTTCCATGATTTGGTAGACTATAATATCTTATCAGTTATGTATAGAGCTCAAAATAATGCATTACCTTTAAATATCCAAATGCACTTTGTTAAAAGACAAAGTTGTTATAATCTTAAGGGAACAGAGTTGTTTGTAAAACCACAATTCAGAACCAGTTTGAAGGGACGTTCTACCTCAATCCAGGGAATTAGATTATGGAATGGCTTGGAGAATGTAGTTAAAAATGCCAAGTCAATGTTTACATTTAAAAAAATGATCAAAACAAATATGTTAAAAAAATATATGTGAAATAACGTAATGTGTATTGCATTAGTTAGAAAATTAGAAAGTGTTAGTCATTTTGTACTGTATTAGTATTAGTTAGAAAACTAGAAAGAGTTAGTCATTTTGTACTGTATTAGTATTAGTTAGAAAATTAGAAAGAGTTAGTCATTTTGTACTGTTGGTTGAAGAATATTATTGTTTAACCTGATTGTTGGAAAAAGTTGGTTGAAGATTATTATTGTTTACATGGTTTGACTACTGTTGTTTAATCTGATTGTTGGAGATAAGGGGCAGATATAATAAGATTTATTCTTCTTTCTGCCACCTTTCATTTTTTTACATTTTGTACACTATCATTATGAGATTGCCTTGTATTGTTTCTTTTGTAAAAAAATGAACAAATTTAATAAACATAAACATAAACATAAACATTTGTTTAAAGTCCCAACTTCTTTGGAATCCGGTTTGTAAAAGGATCAGGACAAAAAAAAAAAAACAGCTGATAAAAAGTTACAAGCTAAATTTAGCAGAACATAAAATCTAAAGTTAGCTAAATCATAGATAAAAGTTAAAACCAGCAAAATAAAAAACATCTAGTATACTGAAGATTTCAGAGCTCGTCTTTAAGGATTTGAAAGGATTTTGATGCATTTTTACCTGTAAAAAAGTATTCCAAAAGCTATCAAAGTCAAAGCTGTGGTGTTCTGAACAAGCTAAATGTTTTGCCCTGAATGAGCTGAACATTTTGATACCTGAATATCTGAAACAGCTGATAGTATTTTGAAGTATTTAGTAACAAAAACACACATGAAATCTCTGGTATGGAAGTTGTTGGGTGATATGAATTCTACATTCACTTTGGTTTTTCTATTAAAGGTGGAGTCTGCAGTTTCTGTAGAACATCAGCACTTAGAAAAAATTTCAACAAGCAAAGCATTCTGATCCCTCCCCCTCAGAGCCATATATGGCACTGCCCCCTTGTGGTCTGTTAAAATTCAAATTCAAGCTCTGTTTTTATTGGCTGATTCAAATTCAAGCTCGGTTTTTATTGGCTGGTTACAAACTTTGTTTTTATTGGCTGGAAAATGGCGGGTCACTTTTTCTTTTTAGAAATGCTTATTTACCACCTGGAGAAGCAAGGGGACAATATTTTTTTTAGTTTTTTTCAGAGATTACCTCTCTAACATCAATCTAGTGACAGAGTGAAGAAATATGTTAAAAATATATTGTTAGAAAAGTTACATATAGCAGCTTTAACATGAGAAAATGACAGTGCTCTCCACATCCATCCATCCATCAATCATCTTCCTCTTGTACTTAAGTCAGTTAAACAGGCAAAACATGCTACCAAAAAAAAATAAAAAAATAAAATAATAATAATGTCTTTGTCATCTGTGTATGTTTCCCATACACAGACGAAATTTGTGTACAGTAGTTGAAATAGAAATAAAGTTCAGTAAATCAGAATTAAAAAGCATTATAAAACTTAAAATGAGAGAAAAATGGCAAAAACAGTGGGAGGAAGACAGAAAAGGTCGATAGTTTCATAGAATTCAAAGGAAAATGGGAGACATGAGGAGCGCTGGAAGAAACAGAAGGGAGGAAACAGTTATATCACGTCTTAGATTCGGACATACTGGATTAAATAAAACGTTATTCATTATAGGCAAACATAATACAGGAAAATGTGAGTACTGTGGAGAGGATGAGGACATAGAACATGTATTAATACATTGCCAACAATACAGAATTGAAAGAAATCAACTGACTAAACTCACTGAAATGAAAATAAGATTAGATTTTATATACCCAAGCCTTAATACATTACTTGAAACAAACTCGATTATTTGAAAGAATATAGTTTTTTATTTTATTTCATTTATTTTTCTCGAGCGTTGATCAAGTCCATACTCCACACCAGTAGGTGTGTAGGTAACTTTCAGTTGTTTGCCAACCGCCAAAAAAGAAACCAAGAAGAAGAACATTAAACAGGAAGTCACTAGTGTAAATGTTGAGTCACGTTCACACAGTCAGGGTGTTGTAACGCTTGTCGGCCCATGAATAATCTGCTCGGTG
The DNA here is from genome assembly GCA_038048925.1 of Garcialebias charrua. Taxonomy (NCBI): domain Eukaryota; kingdom Metazoa; phylum Chordata; class Actinopteri; order Cyprinodontiformes; family Rivulidae; genus Garcialebias; species Garcialebias charrua. The sequence continues at coordinate 8,350 of JBBPBX010030486.1, forward strand.
CTGGACTAAAGAAGAATTTAATATGACACATTTTTTACTTGAAAATTTTTAAACACTTATTGGGCTTTATATAAAAGAATTTAAATACAAAACATCCCTTTTGGTTTTTTCTTTCCACTCAGTCTTTTTTCCCCTTTCTTGGCCCCCTTCATTGGCTGCCCCCCGCTCTGACAGTCCTGGTTCCGCCCCTGCTGCAGGGGGCGTGTCTGCTCTCTGCCTCCTCGCGTGCCTCTGGACAGAGACACACAGTGCAGTAGTAACAGAGCTCCAGTTCTCTGACAGCAGCGATGTTTTCCTGCAGAGTGGCCTGGCAGAGGTTCGGGCCTTCGGCCCGGAGAGCAGCGACCCGGTTCCCCCAGGAGGGTGAGTCAGACCTGGACATGTCCCTGTCTCCGTGATGTCTCCGACGTGGCAGGACATTCTGTCCTGTCAAAGTCTCTGCGTGGCTGCGCGTTGACCGAGCTCGTCTGGACTCTTTAAAGTCGCTGCTTGAGGTTTAAAAGACTTTAAAGAGGATGTCAACATGGGATAAGTTGATGTAAAGATCAAAACACCCGGAGGCCGCCGCCTCTTTATATCTGTTTTAATTATGATGCACGTTGACTGAACGTGTCACGTGACTCCGCGGTCTCCTGTCATTGACAGCTCAGTTTGCTGAGTGGAAATGACCTTCACGCGTGGAAACATGGTCGCTGCCGTCAGTCACGTGGCCTGCGCGTGTGACATAAGTCAAAGGCAAAAAGAGAAAAAGCACGACCAGCAGACTTGACAAGGACAGGTGGTTTCTTCTCAGAAAGACTTTCACTGTGAATCATAACCAGCGAAATCATGTTGTCACTGAATCATAACCAGTGAAATCATGTTGTCACTGAATCATAACCAGTGAAATCATGTTGTCACTGAATCATAACCAGTGAATCATGTTGTCACTGAATCATAACCAGTGAAATCATGTTGTCACTGAATCATAACCAGTGAAATCATGTTGTCACTGAATCATAACCAGTGAAATCATGTTGTCACTGAATCATAACCAGTGAAATCATGTTGCCACTGAATCATAACCAGTGAAATCATGTTGTCACTGAATCATAACCAGTGAAATCATGTTGCCACTGAATCATAACCAGTGAAATCATGTTGTCACTGAATCATAACCAGTGAATCATGTTGTCACTGAATCATAACCAGTGAAATCATGTTGTCACTGAATCATAACCAGTGAAATCATGTTGTCACTGAATCATAACCAGTGAAATCATGTTGTCACTGAATCATAACCAGTGAAATCATGTTGTCACTGAATCATAACCAGTGAAATCATGTCACTGAATCATAACCAGTGAAATCATGTTGCCACTGAATCATAACCAGTGAAATCATGTTGCTGAATCATAACCAGTGAAATCATGTTGCCACTGAATCACAACCAGTGAAATCATGTTGTCACTGAATCATAACCAATCAAACCATGTTGTCACTGAATCATAACCAGTGAAATCATGTTGTCACTGAATCATAACCAGTGAAATCATGTCACTGAATCATAACCAGTGAAATCATGTTGCCACTGAATCACAACCAGTGAAATCATGTTGCCACTGAATCATAACCAGTGAAATCATGTCACTGAATAACAACCAGTGAAATCATGTTGTCACTGAATCATAACCAGTGAAATCATGTTCTCACTAAATCACAACCAGTAAAATCATGTTGTCAGTCACTGAATCATAACCAGTGAAATCATGTTGTCACTGAATCACAACCAGTGAAATCATGTCACTGAATCATAACCAGTGAAATCAGGTTGTCAGTGAAATCATGTTATCACTGAATCCCAACCAGTGAAATCATGTTGTCACTGAATCCCAACCAGTGAAATCATGTTGTCACTGAATCACAACCAGTGAAATCATGTTGTCACTGAATCCCAACCAGTGAAATATTGTTGTCACTGAATCCCAACCAGTGAAATAATCATGTTGTCACTGAATCACAACCAGTGAAATCATGTTGTCACTGAATCACAACCAGTGAAATCATGTTGTCACTGAATCACAACCATTGAAATCATGTAACTGAATCATAACCAGTGAAATCATGTTGTCACTGAATCACAACCAGTGAAATCATGTTGTCACTGAATCACAACCAGTGAAATCATGTTGTCACTGAATCACAACCAGTGAAATGTTGTCACTGAATCACAACCATTGAAATCATGTAACTGACTCATAACCAGTGAAATCATGTTGTCACTGAATCATAACCAGTGAAATCATGTTGTCACTGAATCATAACCAGTGAAATCATGTCACTGAATCATAACCAGTGAAATCATGTCACTGAATCACGACCAGTGAAATCATGTTGCCACTGAATCACAACCAGTGAAATCATGTTGTCACTGAATCACAACCATTGAAATCATATTGTCACTGAATCACAACCAGTGAAATCATGTAACCGAATCATAACCAGTGAAATCATGTTGTCACTGAATCATAACCAGTGAAATCATGTCACTGAATCATAACCAGTGAAATCATGTTGTCACTGAATCATAACCAGTGAAATCATGTTGCCACTGAATCATAACCAGTGAAATCATGTTGCCACTGAATCACAACCAGTGACCAATTGGGCAGCACGGTGGCACAACTGGTAGAGCTGCTGCCTCTCAGCGAGAAGGTTGCCGGTTCAAATCCCGGTCCGGGGCCTTTCTGGGTGGAGTTTGCATGTTCTCCCCGTGCATGCGTGGGTTTCCTCCGGGTACTCCGGTTTCCTCCCACAGACCAAAAAACATGCTTGTTAGGCTGATTGGTGACTCTAAATTGACCCTAGGTGTGAGTGTGAGAGTGGATGGTTGTTTGGTGTGAGTGAGACAGGTCCCTCTTGTAAATGAGTCCCCGTGACTCAACGAGGCTAGCCTGTATAAATAAAGGTTGAATGAATGAACAACCAGTGAAATCATGTTGCCACTGAATCACAACCAGTGAAATCATGTTGTCACTGAATCACAACCAGTGAAATCATGTTGTCACTGAATCACAACCAGTGAAATCATGTTGTCACTGAATCACAACCAGTGAAATCATGTTGTCACTGAATCATAACCAGTGAAATCATGTTGTCACTGAATCATAACCAGTGAAATCATGTCACTGAATCATAACCAGTGAAAACCAGTGAAATCATGTCACTGAATCATAACCAGTGAAATCATGTTGTCAGTGAAATCATATTGTCACTGAATCACAACCAGTGAAATCATGTTGTCACTGAATCACAACCAGTGAAATCATGTTGTCACTGAATCACAACCAGTGAAATCATGTTGTCACTGAATCACAACCAGTGAAATCATGTTGTCACTGAATCACAACCAGTGAAATCATGTTGTCACTGAATCATAACCAGTGAAATCATGTTGTCACTGAATCATAACCAGTGAAATCATGTTGTCACTGAATCATAACCAGTGAAATCATGTTGTCACTGAATCACAACCATTGAAATCATGTTGTCACTGAATCACAACCATTGAAATCATGTCACTGAATCATAACCAGTGAAATCATGTTGTCACTGAATCATAACCAGTGAAATCATGTTGTCACTGAATCATAACCAGTGAAATCATGTTGTCACTGAATCATAACCAGTGAAATCATGTTGTCACTGAAATATAGGTTAAAGGAGACTTTATCATTAATTTCACATCAACGAAAATAGGGTCATAGTTACCCCTAAAAAATAGCAATAATATAAAGTATATAATAAAAAGAAACAGTATACAAGGATCTAAGCAATACACTAAACAATAATAATGTAATATAAATAAGGTATATTAACCAGTGAAATCATGTCACTGAATCGTAGCCAGGGAAATTATGTCAGTCTATCAAAACCGGTGAAATCATGTCATCAATGAATCAAAACCGGTGAAATTATGTCACTTAGTCAGAACCTGTGAAATCATGTTTTCACTGAATCATAACCAGTGTAATAATATCATAGCTTAAACATAACCAGTGAAATCATGTCATCGTTGAATCGTTACCAGTGAAATCATATAGTCTCTGAATTGTAACCAGTTAAATAATGTTGTCCATGAATCCTAACCAGTGAAATAATGTCATTGCTGAATCATAAACAGTGAAATTGTTTTTGCTGACTTGGATGGGGCCGATCTGATCCAGTATCGTATTGGGTTCTGATACCAGCATAATTTACGGATCAGATTTGTCTGATCCAACCTGCAGAGATTTCTGATCCATGATGCATGTCTGTGTCTGCTGAAACGTCTCTGCATGTGATTCCCTGCCGGCTGCTCTGCAAGTTAAATTCAAACTATGGAATGGATTTCCTGAATAGAGGCGTGTCTCATGAAGCCCAGAGTAATAAGACCTGCCTCACATTCAGGAAATCTATTTCATAGTTTGCAGCCAGCTACAACGTGAGTATACTGAAGACTGAGCAGCACTGTGGCTAACGGCTAACCAACTTTTCATCATAACATGTCCGCTGTGTGGAAGTGTTTTACACTAGAAACGCCACAAGACAGCAATGTGCAATGTCTGCAGAGCCGCTGTACGGAGAGGAGGAAGCTCCGTCACCACCCACAATACAACAAACTTAACCAAACATGTGAAAAAGCAAATTAAAGAGCACAAGGATTGTTTTGCGGTAAAGTTTGTTTTATGTTGGACGTTCGAGCTCCGTGGCTTCAGCGGTGTGTTTCTCTCGTTCAGTCCAAAGCAGACAGTCTGAATTTGGTCAGCCGCGCTCAGTCTGCCCGTCTCGGAGGAGGAGCAGACTGAAATCACACTGTCTGCTTCACAGCTTGATTGAATATTTGCAGCCAAGATACAGTTTACGTTCACCCTCCAGGAGATATTTATCATCCCAAGACGAGAGTTCTGTGATGGAGTTAAATTCAAAGCAGTCTGCTCAGATAAATACTAGTCTTAAATTATTATTTTTATATATGTATGTTTACTAAACAAATTGTGAATAAAAACTGAATGCAATGATGTGGAGATGGCAAATGTCAATATTTTTATTGTAATAGAACAGATGACAGATCAAAAGTTTAATCTGAGTAAATGAATAAAGGAAAAATATGTTGATTCAAAATTTCACAGTGTCAACAAATCCCAAAAAAGTTGGGACAAGTAGCAATAAGTGGCTGGAAAAAGGAAATTGAGCATATAACGAACATCTGGAAGACCAATTAACACTAATTAGGTCAATTGACAACATGATTGGGTATAAAAAGAGCTTCTCAGAGTGTCAGTGTCTCTCAGAAGCCAAGATGGTAAGAGGATCACCAATTCCACCATTGTTGCACAGAAAGATAGTGCAGCAATACCAGAATGGTGTTACCCAGCGTAAAATAGCAAAGACTTTTAAGTTATCATCATCAACCGTGCATAACATCATCAAAAGATTCAGAGAATCTGGAACAATCACTGTGCGTAAGGGTCAAGGCCGTAAACAAGTCTTCCAGGTAGTCAGGGGCATGATTCAACTTCTTCAGGACTTTTCTCAGAGGAGAGGAACTTGGTTTTCTTTTTTTTTTTACCTGCCTCATCTTTGCAGGCTCGAAGTGTTTATCCTCACATTGCATTTGTGATCTTGAGCTGATTAGGAAGTATAAATACTGTAACAGATTTGGAAGGTCAGTTGTCTGCAGAGGAGATTAGCTGCTGAGGGTATAAACGGTTTAATACCGTGAAGCTGCATTGTTCCAGAGACCTGAGCTTCTGTTATACCAGCTAGTTAATCATTGAACAAAGCTTGCCTCAGAGAGGTCATGAAGTCACTCGAGTCAACGCTTTATCGTTTTAACTTTTTGTGTATTTTTGTGCAATATACTGTATAATCAAGTGGCGCAAACTTTTATTTGTCTAAACTTATAAAGCTTTAAAGAAAAACGAGTAATTCTTGGCTCCTCTGGTGTGTTTTGGGAGTCCAAGTGCACAGCGTTATAAAAAGTTTTACATCAGATTTCATGTTTTCAGTTAATGTTTGTGATGGGGGGTGACTTTCAGCTACTACCACGCCAACTTTGAGCTTCAATTGAGTTAAATTGGCTGGGTTGTACCCATTGACATGTCTATAGTGACATGGCTCTCAAGACAGGCAAAAACCTAATTATTGTTTTGCCTTTAGTGGTAAATGGTAACTGTACTACTTATATGGCATATTTCTATCTTAACAATACTCAAAGCTCTTCATAACAATCTGTGCCTCATTTACCCATTAACACAGCACTCTACTATATTGTTACAAATACTAATCAGAGCTTTATCACATTTATACATTGATGGCACACGCATCAGAGGCAATGAGGAGTTCATCGTCTTGCCCAGGGACACTTCAGCATGTGGCTGCTGGTGGAATCAACCCCCCAACTCTTGCTTTGGAGGACAACTGCTCTAACCACTCAGCCACAGCCACCCAATGTGGGTGTAGTGGTGGACAATAAATCATAAATGATTTTATCTTAAGAACAGATTATTATAAAATAGGCTAATAAATAAAAGAAAAAACAACATAAAAATAAAGACAATCTAAAAGAGTAGTGAAATGTTTTAATATTGTCTCAACAACTGCCATTTTCCTTTTTATTTCTTTAAACTGTTCAGAAACAGAAAGCTGACAGATTGTTCTCAGACATGATTGGCTTAAGGAGCCAAAAAAAAAAAAAGCATTGAGGGTTTTAAATAAAGTAAAACTGAAAAGTTAGAAAAAAAAACGTGAAAATAGAAAAACGTTTAAGGAAATAAAATGCTTATAAATAAGTAGGTTAATTAAAAGTAAAACTTTTTCACCATTATTCTCCCAGTTTGTTTCTATATTCAGTGTTGTTTATTTGTGTACTGTTATAAATTCACCCCCTTGGAAGGTTTAATGGTTTTGTTGCTCTCAAAGTCTGTGAAGATGGCAACTGACCTAGAGGAAACACTGCTAACCCTAAACACGCCCATGAGTTCTGTTAAATCCATCATCAAGAAATGGAAGGACTATTGGATCTATCTAAACTAAAATGGCAAAAGGTATGCTGAAGTCGTCTGTCTGTCCAAAAATGAAAACAGAAAAACAATGTAAATGCTGAGTCAGCATCCACACAATTAGTTTGACACCCGTCAGCTCCAGACAAGACGGATCATGCAACAGAACTGAGTTTTATTCAGCACATTGGATCTGCCCAGTCTGGTTTTCTGAGACCCGGGGGGATTAACCTGTTTTTAAAATAGTAATTAGTAAGTTGTATCGTTTTTCTCGAAGCCTTCTGTACATCACATGGTCGAAACATTAATTTGTCACAGAGTTGTCAAATCGATGGCAGCTTTGGGAAGGGTCTGACCTCTGACCTCTGATCTCTTCTAGCTGTGCAGCGTCGGACAATGTCCTCAGTCCCTGGTGGTTCTAGAGATAACATTGTGTACTATGTGCTGTGTGGGGGAGCCATGGTTGGCGTTCTGTCATATGTAAGTTTTTTTTCTTCCTCAGTGCATATTAAAAACAGTCTTCAGTCACGTCACATTGATTCTGAAGTTAACTCTGCTGTTTTATGGCTAAATATGAGAATGAGATGTTTCCTCTGTTCACAGGGTTATTCCACTGTCACCTCAGATAATGCCCGGTTCAGTGAGCGCATTCAACACATTACAAACAGATCCAAGGATGAATGGGCACCTAAACCCTGGCCTCCGAAAAGTAAGTCCTCCTCCCCGTGATACCTCCATTTTTTTGACCATAGATTTTTTCATTTTTTTTTCAGTTTGAACCAAACCATGTTCTGCAAGCTCTGTATCAAACAAAAAGTTTAATAACTACGAAACTGACGGGCGTGTCTTTGTTAAGAAGCACCGTCTTAATGCTGTTTGGTTCTAACTGGTTAGGCCAGCCAAGCATGTCATTCCAAAATGTCAGTTTTTTAAACGCCTCCTGGTTGTACTGTGAAACCAGAGTCTGCACTCTACGGACATGGAACTGTAGTGATTAGTGGTGTAACGTACACGTGGACGTGGGTGTACCGAACTGTTTCGGTATGGCACGTTCGGTTCAGTAAACGTGCGTACTGTTTCTGTCATTTTTTTCACTCATTAAATTGTATTAACGAGAGATTATCTGCCGTGGAACTAAAATTCCTAAGCGTGTTTCAGCACGGCGCTATTATCTTGCAGCACATAGCATTAACAGCTTAGCTTCTAAACGTTAACGTATTTATGTCTGTGGTTGTGATCTGTTTGAGAACATGAACGGCGGCCATGACTTGAAAGTAGTCTTCATTCGCCCTCTGCTGGATACATTGTACAGTACAATGCTAGTTCCAGCATTTTAGGGGTGAAAAGTGTTTATATTAGCAGATAATGGGACAATTATCACCAGTACCAGTATGTCTCAAATGTCTATATTGGCCCTACCGATATATCCGTCAGGCTCTACTTCGAATTTTCAGTAGTTTTTAGTTTCATACTGGCGACTGAAAAACTTAGCATGATTGAAAACACATTCTTTCAGCAGGTGAAAAGTTTGCATGTATTTATGCAACGTTTATTTGGATACATCCCAACGTGTGTGTGGAATGTAGCGTCTTTTTGTTTGTATGCATCGTTCATACACAAAGCCTCTGGTTTGGGGTTTCGTTGCACTGACTGTGAAGGATGGAGTTAATTCAGACAAATTTAAAATTCCTTGGAACCAATCTTAACATTTTAATTCCTTTTTTTTGTTCCTCATTGTTAAACTAAATGTTTACACCAAAAAGTGTCCCCTGTCTTTGAGCAGCTTGTTGAATGGGAAAAAATAATAATAATTTAACCACTCATTTGTCATTGTTTGCCTGATAACTGTGAAGTAAATGAACATGTCTAGTGAAGCAGTAGGAAGTACATAATACACTTGGACCTTTCCTGCTTCCTGTTATAACTTATTGATCACTTCTGTTCACTGAGACCCTAACAGTTGTGTTTCGGTTTGTTTTGTAGGTAAGGGGGAAGACGAGGGTGAGTATTATCACGTTTCCTTCATCTAGAAGTTTGAATACTCTGTAATCATGATGCATGTTGAAGGAAACATGGGCATGAGTGTGGCTAAGCTCCAAGCACTTCACCCAACTTGACAAAAGTCTCCAATCACCACAGCCTGCTTCCACTTCTTCCACCAGTCTTTCTGAGATGATACCACACCAACAAGGCACTGACACTGAAAGAAAAACAAGTTAAAGATGATAAAGTTGAGCATTTATCATGGAATTACTGCAGTGTTTCCCCTTCCATTATCCAAGGAGAGCGCCCCACCCTGTCAACAGCACCCTGCCTACCAAAATGTTAACCATCAGATTTACTGACTGTACAGTACATGTAGCACTTATGCCGGTTACCCACCGGACCCGTGTCGGGCGGCTGAAGCGGCCGGTTTACATTGAAAGTCTATGTGGAGACGCGGCGAAGCGCGGCGAACCGTGAAGCGGCGCGTTTTGAGTATTTGAAGCGGCGCGCCGGCACGCGGCAGTTCATTTCCACGCACGCGCGCGTCCGAAACAACCTACGCGTTGAGCAGCGTCGAGCCGCCAAAGTCTCAAAAGTTGATGTTTTTGCGGCTCGACGTTGCTCGACGCGTCCAGCAACCAATCGGGAGAGCCTCTGCTATGTGATGACGCAACGACAACGGGACTTTTTTTGGACTTTTTAAACTTACCTCATCAGCCTCCATGAATTGGAACCAGACTCCGGTAAGAATCTTGGCATTTTAAACAGTTGCTGCTGTCCGCTCAGCGTACGATCACCCCAAACATAAAAAAACGTTTTAATCTCAACAAAGACTGTCTGAGCTGCAGTTCGGCTCGTAGAAAACCCACTCCAGTAGGAGCGGGGGTCACGTGTTGCTGATTTTATCTGCCAGCAGCATGAAAACACAACAACTGATGACCCTCTGCCTCCCCCTAGTGCGCGTCATCAGACGCGTCCCAGTGGGTGCCCGGCATCAGTGACAAGCGGCCAAAAGGGGGCGGCAGGAGCGTTCTGACAATTTAGGCGGGGACCCGGCATAAGGTAGCAGCGCACAATACAGACGTCGCAGTACATACCGTACTTTCCGTCGTACACATCGCACCGTATAAGTCTCATCAGTCCAAAAATGTCTAATAAAGTGGAAGCAAACATAAATACAGCTAGTCCCTGACTTACGAACGAGTTCCGGACCTAAGGACCGTTCGTAGGTCGATTTTGCCGTAAGTCAGAGTCCACCCGAGCCGCCACTGCCTGCACATATATGTACGTTACTGTACAGTTAACAAGCACTTCGCCTATCCTAACACACCTAACACAGTGTAGTGTATAATTACAGTATCACATGTAAATAAATGAATAATATAATTTCTTAGTTTGAGCTGGTCAAAGCCTGCCTTCGTCTTTTAGCATGTTAGCTCTTGCACGTCCGAGCTCCCCAGCTTGGTACCGCTCCACACGCGCACACGCGGTCCAAACTGTTTACAAGAAGGACTGTAGCTTGTTAACTTCATACATTTGGAGCCAGAATTTTTTTTTATAACTTACTGAAAGCCGTTTCTCCGCGATGTTCGTCCATCTAAAACAAGCTGCTCCGCGTTAGCTGATGTTAGCCCCCGCCATTAGCAGCACTCGTTAGCTCCTGCATTAGCTTCATGTTAGCCCAGCCCATGAGCTGCTGTTGTCGGGCGGCATCGAGCGATCCACGGCTGCTGCTCCCGCAGCTCCGGCATTAGCTGCTTGTTAGCCCAGGCCATGAGCTGGTGTTGTCGTCCGGCGCGGCATGGTGGAAGCGATCCGTGGCTGCTGCTCCGGGCCTGAGACGTCCACAGAGTTCACCGAGCGTTTCCAGCTCATTTATCCGTATGAGGTAACCTCTGATCGGACACACAGTCCTCCAAAGCCAGCTCGCAGGAGCTGTGACTGGAACTAAACGTAAAATGGCGGACACGGCGGCATTTCCGGAAACCACCGGAAGCTGCGCAAATATGATTAAAAACTATAATTTTTATTATTATTATTATTTATAAAGCCTTTAAAACAACCACAGCTGCAACAAAGTGCTGTACACATGAAATTAAGAACATTTAAACACAAAAAAACAAAACATATTTTTATTAAATATGATATGTTCGTATGTCTGAGTTGCCGTAGGTCGAGGGCGCCGTAACTCGCGGACCACCTGTATGTCACTTCGCTGTATAAGCCGCATCTATTATGCGTCACCGCTGACAACCTGGAAACGTGGGTCGGTGTTGTGCCAAAAACCGATTGGCTGCCAAATGGCAGCCGCGGGAGCGTGCATGGAAAGACTTTCACAAGAATTTAACAAGATTAACACAAAAACAATCATTTGTTTGCTCGACTTTATAGTAAAGTTGTGTTTCAGTTGAACTTTTACTTAATAAATGCACTTTAATGGTCAAATCAGCTGCATTTCACCGGGGCAGCGCAGCAAAATGCAGTTGATTTGATGGTTGCTCCAGGCATGATCCCTGAGCTGGACAGAGGTGGCAGGCTAAGGCAAGCCGATTGTGTCATTAATTGCCACATTTACCAGACACAATGGCATGCCATACTATTTGAGTGCATATAGCAGCGGAAAATGGTAGTGTTCAATATTTCCATGTCAGAATGAATGAAAACGGTCATATCTCAGCCAAAAATTGGTTTATAAACAGCAAACCCCCTACTTACGACTCCATTGACCTACGAACAACGGGACCTACGAACGTATCATATTTAATAAAAATATGAAATTACTGTATTAAAAAAATAAAATAATTTTTTTTTTTTTTTGTGTGTGTTTAAATGTTCTTAATTTCATGTGTACATCACTTTGTTGCAGCTGTGGTTGTTTTAAAGGCTTTATAAATAATAATTATGATAAAAAAGATCATTTCTGATCATTTTTGAGCAATCTTGGGCAGCAGGAAGTAGGTCTTCAGTTTACACGGTCACAAATTAATGTAGAACACCGGACGCCATTTTAGGTTCAGTCACTGGGGTCTCCGGTCACAAATTAATGTAGAACACCGGACGCCATTTTAGGTTAGCTGCCGGGAGCCGGCCGAAGACTGGTGACCAGGATGGCTTCATATGGATTAATTACGAGCTGGAAACGTCTCTGTGAACTTTGTGGATGTCTCAGGCAGCAGCGGATTTATCGCCGATCGTGCCAGGCCGCCGCGCGAACACCTCCGGCCGGCCTGGCTACACCTCCGGCCTGGCTAGCTCCAGAAGCTAACACGGGAGCTAACACGGGAGCCGGCCTTTTGAACACTGGTGACCAGGATCGCATCATATGGATTAATTACTAGCTGGAATCGCTCTGTGAGCTCTGTGGACGTGGCTGGAGCAGCAGCTGCAGATTGATCGCGCCGCCGCTCCAACACCAGCTCATGGCTTGGCTAGCAGAAGCTAGCCAGCTAGCTAACACAGGTCTGGAGCAGCTGCGGTGGCTCGCCGGCCCCCGCGCTGCTCGGCCCGAAAACAATCAACGCATGGCAACCTAAGATGTCGGCTTTGACCATCTCAAAGTAAGAAAATATATTTTTATTTATTCTGTAAATGTGAATAGCAATGTTTAACATTACAGTACACTACTGTACATGCTTAAATGTGTGCGCGCGCTCCGTTAGCGTGATAATTAAAATAATAATAATAATTTTCACCCCCTAGCTACGGCAGAATCGAGCTGCGAACCGTTCTTATCTCCCTAACTCGTTCGTAAATCGGGGGTCACCTGTATGGGGAAAAATCCATAAATAAGTTGCTTTGGCATATAAGTCGCAGGGTATGAAAATATGCAAAAAGGTGCAACTTATACTGTATGCTTGAAAAAACTGCAGTAGCTAGATGTAGCACTCGCACTCTGCTTCTCTCATGCATTCTCCCTCCGCCCCCAGCACTCGACAACTGTCGGCACTAACGTAGTGCTAGAGCGCAACACAGACATGTTCTCCCCCCGTTGACAAAAAAAATCACTGAAGATATGAGCACCCTGCCAAGGCAAGTGACCTGGGGGAAACACTGTACTGGTTTGTGATAAATGCAAAAATAAAAGTCACAGTCTGAACCTATTAAAAATCACCTTGACAGTCAGAACACCGTGTTTTTATGTGAACTTTGACCAACCCAGGCAAGCTCACATGTGCTCAAAACACAATTTAATTACCGATCAACATTCATAAAAACCAACCAACCAATAATAGTAGATAGTCTGAATGCATCAATACAATCAAAAAAGGTTCAATACAAAACAACTGGACTTTATTTGTAACAGAAGATGTTTCTCTCTTCATCCGAGGAGCTTTCTCAGAATTGCCTACCAAAATGTCCTTAACACCCCCCCCCCCCCAACAACTGCTGGCACTGATGTAGCACTAATGTAGCAGCGCACAATACAGACGTGAAGTGCAAACCGTATCTCAGAATTAAGAAGAACTGTGTGAGAGGCGGGGGACACCCTGGAAAGGTCGCAAGTTCATGACAGCGCCACATAGGAGTCATTCACGAAGTAATGGAAACAGCACTGGGTGAACTAATATTTCATGGTAAATGTGTGTGGGGGTCCGATTGAGTTTTTTTTTTTTATGTGGCGGGTACACGTCCCATTCAAATAGAGTTGTTGCGACGCTATTGCATACGACCGTCAAAAGGTGGAAGTGTTGAGCTATAGTCTCAGTACATCTGTATGTAGGAAAACTTTCTCTTGTCCTACCCATTATTTCTGATCCGCTCCAGAAAATTTCATTGAACTTCATGCGCACACGCATCATCACTAGATGGAGTGTTGCATACGCTTTTGTCACCCCAGCTCTAAGGTGAAGGTCACAAGTCAATGTTGTTGTCCTTCAGTGTCAATGTGGTCCAACAGTTTTAATATTGGTTTTTATTTATTAATTTTTTTTAATGAATACATTATATATATATTTTTTATTTTATTTTATTTTATTTAGAGTATAGGCAAATACATATCTTGAGCTCCATGTCGGACTCAACTGGCCTCAGTTAGCAGGTTAAAGGTCAAAGGTGGTTAGAAAAATACTACTGGTATTGTTTGAAAGTGTTTCAAGAGAAAGCCTCTTGTCTCTAAAAATAACATGGCAGCACATCCTAATCTGAATGCTCAGTTCAACATTCATTTTAAGCCTTTCAACTCATCTGTCGACATAGAATTCAGCCAAATCTATCGTCATCTAGTCCAAAAGGTTTGGTGAGGCCATCATCCAGTACAGCTGTCTTCTGTTCTCTCCTGCTCACCATATAAAGGCTTTTTATTTTCAATCGGTTCATCTTCACCTGCTGTGTGACTTGTTGGCAGCCCATTTCCATTCAACACCTGTTTGAGCTCTGTTGAAGTGTCTGGATGAGTTCAGGCTGACAGGCTCTTGTTGTTTGAACCAAACAGCACCTTCAGTCTCTTTCTCTAACTCTTTGTGTCTTTACTCTTTTCAGCGTACAGTAATGCTAAAGCTAAGCTCCTCTGTGGTCTCATGGATACTCGTCCTAGAACTGGACATCCTCCTCCTTCTCCTCCTCCTCCTTTTCTCCTCTCCTGTCCTCCTAAGAGTCTTCTGCTCACCCCAAAACTTGTGCACAGAGCTCTGAAGGATGTTTCGGACTGCTTTTTCTGGATTAACAGCCTTTTGTTAGTTTTGTTGCTCTGCATTTATGGAGAAAAGGATCTGTTGTAATAAATACTTCATGGAGATGACCTCATCTAGAGGAACAGGATTTGCTCGTTTTGCTGTGAAGGACTTTTCCCATCATCCAGGATTATGATTTCCCACTTTCAAAAGTCCAGATACCCATAACTTGTTAAGAAACTTGGTAAGAAACAAGATTCCTCTTGACCTTTTCTGTCCCGCATCTGACCCCACACCCTTCTTCCCTTCCCCTTTTCCCTCCTTCTCTCCTGCCTTTAACCTCCTGTCTTTGTTTGCACGAGTGTTTTTTGTTTTGTTTTTCAACTGGTTTTTGCATGAGACTATGCTAAAATTGTGACTGGTGTCTCTAGAAGTCAGGGGGTTATTAGTGATTTCAGTTGAATTTACAAATTGTACTTTAGACAGTCATTATTCACCAGTTAGCTGTAACAACTCCAACCAGTCTGAACCAGGTCCAGACATGGACTCCTGTGGGTCTCTGCAGGCCTGCTGTTTGTCTGACTGGCCCGTCAGTAGCGGGTTCTTCAATCCCCAGAAGACTTGAGGTAGGGCCTCCTTGGATCAAGGCCTTTCTTCAGAACAACGGCATAAATTCAGTTGGAATGAGATCTGCAGAATATAGGAGCAAAGTCAACACCTCAGACTGGATGTTGTTTTTTCTTTTCTTTTTTTCAAATCATTCTTGAAGCATTTCTGCAGCTGGGACAGTTACCCTGCTGAAAAAGACCACTGCCACCTGGTGAGCTGTCAGGTGATTTCCATGAAAGAGTGGTATAAATCTGTAGCACTGGGTGCTTTAAGACAGAACAGTTATAAGGACAGTCATATTATGAAGCAGGTCTAAGGGCCTATGCGTTTGCTTATTTATCTTAATTTAATCAGGCAACCATTGAGATCAGACCTCTTGCAAGGGAGGCATGGGCTTGAAAGTAGCCTAACATGAATGTTTTTGGACAGGGAATAAACTGGTATACCTGGAGTAAATTCACACAAACACGAGGAAAACATGCAAACTCCACGCAGAAAGACCCTGGGTCCAAAACCAGGGATTGAACCCAGGACATTCTTGCTATGAAGCAACAGTGCTAACCACTGAGCCACTGTGCTGTCAATAACAATGCTGTACAATGGTCAGCAGTCACATCTCTCATGAGACCTGAAGTGTTTATGTCAGAGATTCCTTGTTTATTCCTTGTATCATACATAAAACTAGGGATGTGCGATATGGCATAAAATTCATATCACGATATGTATTGTGAAGGGTGGCGATAACGATATATATCACAATACGTTTTTGGTATAAAACTTGCAGTAGGAATGAAACAAAAGCATAGGGTGTCCTTTTGCCATCATTTATTTTGAAAACTGCTATACCACAAAATAATCTCAATTAAGAAAATTCCACTACTAGGTCTGGAGTTGTAAAATAAAACAAATCAAGTATTAGGCTTCTTTCTTGTAGAGCAAAACAGTGCAAAAGATATCAACTGTAGTTTTAGCCATATGTTTTAAACAAAATAATATGTTGTTTACCTTTAACAGTTTCCAGTACAGGTAGTCCTCGACTTACGACAGTCTCGAGTTACGACGTTTCGAGGTTACGACGCACCTCCCATTAAAACTTTTTTTTCTTTTTGAAAAAAATTATTTTGAAGCCGATTTACGCAGTTTCCTGCAGTTTCCGGTTTAGCTGCGGTAGCTGCGGAGGCTTGCCCTGTACTCTCTAAAAAAGCTAAGTCTGGTCCTCTGGACATTCAAAAAACAAAACAAAACTTGTTGGAGCAAGCTGGACAGGCAGCAGCTGTGGAAAAGTAGCTGTTTCATGGACGGCGGTTTTACAACGTAAACAAATGCAGAATCCGGAGGAGGGAGGGAGGAACGAGGAAATGGCTTCACCAGCATTCCAGAGTAGGAAATGAACTCGTTTTTTCCTTCATTATGGCTCTAATGTATGTGTTTTTTGATAATTATGTAGGGCACTGTGTTAGGATAGGCTAAGTGCTTGGTAAAATACAGTACTGTACATATAAGGTGCAGTTTGGACGTATGTTTCGAGTTATGTCGAAATTTGAGTTACGACGGAGCGTAGGAACGGAACTCCGTCGTAAGTCGAGGACTACCTGTATTCTCACTTAAATGAACAGCAACAGAGCAGCATTTTATACTGAAAACACTTCACCCTCTAACCCTCTAGAGGGCGTCTCCTTCCACTTTAAGGAGAGCCGACACGGCGACCAGTTTCCTCTGTGGCGTTGACCAGAGGGTCTCGCAGTAAAATCGCACAACACAGCGTTTTTTTCACAGATCAGAGGGCAGGTTTCTCTAAATGTGACCAACGCTTACTTTAACTTTCGACGGAAAAAAATAACAACTTTCAACGGAACACAGCGTTTTGCGCATGCGTCCGAATACGGCAACACTACGGCAAGCCGGGCGTGGTTAGCTTGTAGCTTCACTACTTAGCTCTCGAAGAAAAGACTTTAACACCACTTAAGCACAGTTTTAAACTTAAAGTAATGATTAAATCTGACAACTCTGATTGTACATCAGATGCAGCATTACTGCAGTTAGCCGGTAGAAGACAGATCTCTATCGTAGGCTAAATGTCTATCGTTTCTACTGTGTACCATTTATATTGTGCATTCCTACATAAAACTATAATTGTTAGTTTATTAAGATGTTGTGTGATTCCTGGTAAATTTGTCTCTGTTAACAAAATGGTTATCAGGCTTGGCAGTAGGATGTACAACTCATCAAGGGACAAATCTAAAATCTAAATAAACGTTCCACAATTGATGTCTACATGAATAGTATCATCCAAATAGAAGCTTACCTGTAGTATTCCGCTGTTACCAATTGATTGGTTTAGTATTTGCATCAGCTCAGTCTGGTGAGCACCAAGAAGACATTTATTTTTCTCTTTCGGCTGTTCCTTTCTTCAGGGGTCGCCACAGAAAATTAAGTCGCACGAAGATTTGGCAAATATTTTTATGTCGGATGCCCTTCCTGACGCTACCACAGCCCTCTGTGTGGAGCAGAAAGCTGCTATGTAGGGCGCCCAGGGGAGCAGATGGTGGGGCTTAAGGGCCTTGCTCAAGGGTCCAGCGTGGGGCAAATGAGAGTGGAGACAGGTGTGGGTGCTTTAACTATCCCACCCACATTTTAATGTTGCCAATACAGTACTGGGAGTTGACCCGGCTATCTTCTGGTCACAGCCCCACCTTCTCTGACTTTGCACCACCACTCCCTAAGCACCAAGAAGACAATAAAACTCTTAAATATCAAGAAGCAGTTTTTGTAACAACAAGGAGTTTGGCACAGTTTTGGGTTCCCATCTTCTATGTGGGCCATGCTCTCCTGGCATCTGGGTATCTTGTATTGTTAACATTTTTCACAAAACACTTCAACCTGAGACTGAGATGCATCCTGGCCATCTCAACATGATTTTTGAAAGGACAGAGGTGGCATGGACTTCTAAGTCAACTTACTGCTGACGTGTTTCTAAGAAGCCAAACAGAGAAGTACAAACTGGGTAATTTTCATTTCTGTTGTTCTGACACAGTTCTATCAGAACCAGCAGGAACCTTTTCAGCCATCAGGTGTGACATGCCAGCCTTCACTCCCAATGTCCATCATGGACCCTCAGCATCCCATGACCCTGTTGTGGGGTCACCATTTTTTGTTTCTTTGGACCACTCTTTGTCGGCCCTGACCCCTGCAGACTTGGAACATCCCACAAAGCTGCTTCTGTTCATCACAGCTGACCTGACCAAGGTCAGATGCTCATACTGCCGAACCTGCCTGTTTTCAACGTCAACTGCAAGAGTAGAATGTTCACTTGGTGTCTATAGAGCCCATTCACAGGTACCGCATCTGGCACCTGTGGGCAACCATCTTTCAGTGGACTTATATGGTCTTGAATCCTTGAATACTGTTTTGGCCTACCAATGCAAACTGAAAGTAAATTTTCAAATGAAGACTTACTACCGTATTTTCCGGCTGATAAGTCGCACCGCCCTATAAGTCGCATTGTCTAATTATGTCCAATAAATTGGAAAAATCCATAAACATGTTGCACCATCATATAAGTAATCTATAATGCGTCACCGCTGATGCGTCGCGTATGTTACGCGTCACCGCTGACAACCCGGAAATGTGGGCCGGTGTTTTGCCCAAAATGGATTGGCTGCAAATGGCAGCCACAGGAGCGTGCACCGAAGGACTTTAACAAGATTAACATATGGTAAATGGTAAATGGAGCTTATTTATATAGCGCTTTCCAGCCCCCTGTGAGGAGCCCCAAAGCGCTTTACAATACCAGCCATCCACCCATTCATTCAGACATTCATACACCGGTAGTGGTAGCCTGCCTTGCAAGGCGCCATCCAGACCTACCGGGAGCAACTCGGGGTTAAGTGTCTTGCCCAGGGACACAACGACACATGGTGGGCGGATGCAGGATTCGAACCTCCAACCTTCCGATCAGGGGTCGACTGCCATTACCACTACACCACGGCCGCCCCTATAAGTAACATGGTAAAAACAATTATTTGTTTGCTGAAAATTATAGCAAAGATATGTCTTAGCTGAACTTTTCCTTAATAAATGCACGTAATTGTCAAATCAGCTGGATTTAAAAAGTAGTTTCGCTACGTGCACCCGCACGGGTGGGACCGCAACATTTTCTTTCAAATTTAGCAAGATAAACACTTAAAAATATATATTTGTTAGCTTACATTATAGCAAAAGTGTTTCTGAGCTTAACCGTTCCTTAATGAATTCACGTAATGGTCAAATCTGCTGGATTTAAATTGTTTCGCTTTGACGTCTTCCAAACGGTCGCGTGCGCTCGAAAATAAATTATAAATAAATCGAATTTTAGCTAAAAAAATCTCCTACATCTAACAGTTTGTAAATATCCACCCAGTAATTACTTTCTGTAAGTTTAATGAAAATCTGCCTTGTGGTTCTTGAGCTATTTAGGTAAATAGTACCTGGAAAAACACAGAGCTAACCGCTACACATTTACAGTCCTAAAACATCGAATTTTAGCTAAAAAAATCTCCTACAGCAAACAGTTTGTAAATTTCCACCCAGTAATTACTTTTTGTAAGTTTCAACAAAATATGTCATGTGGTTCATGAGCTATTTTGAAAAATAGTACCCGTTAAAAACACGGAGCTACAAGCTAACCGCTACACATCTATGGTGCTAAAACATCAAATTTTAGCTCTAAACATCTCCTACAGCTAACAGTTTGTAAATGTCCACCCAGTAATTACTTTCTGTAAGTTTCAACAAAATCTGTCCTGTGGTTTAGTAGTTCATACCTCCAGAGTAGGAGGCCAGGCTGCGACAGAGTGAGTCCGACCAGAGGAGGCTGCCGTCGGACACATGAGCTGGAAACGGTTGGTGGACTCTCTGGAAGTGTCGGAGCTCCAGAGAGCAGGAGGCAGGGCTGCGACAGAGTGAGTCCGACCAGATGCGTCTTCGGTCGGACACATGAGGTGGGAACGGTCGGTGGACCCTAGCGGACAAAAGTGGTACTGCACCCCTAGCGGCCGAAAGTGGTACTGCACCATTTTTTGCCAAAATGGAAAAACGGTCATGTCTGAGCCAAAAATTGGTCTAAAAAAAGGTGAAAAAGTCCATAAATATGTTGCTTCGCCCTGTAAGTCGCAGGGCATGCAAATTAGGAAAAAAGGTGCGACTTATACGTTGGAAAATACGGTATATGAAGAGGGTGTACTTTGAAGGCCAATATGTAAGATGAGTTATTGTTTCCCGCTAGCAGCGTAAAACTACACACAACTAAAAGCACATTTTACGTATTCATGATTACTCTTTGTCGTCTCTTCCCCCCCTCCCCCCATTTGTTTTAGATGAGTGGGTTTTACCAACTTCTGAAAGACACTCAGCCACAAAAAACTGGATAATCACACAAACAGCTGCTTGTTGGATATTAGAGTACAGTCACTGTAAACCAAGTTCTGTCGTTCAACGAGAGCATTTTGTGTTTTCCAGGGAAAGATGAAGAAACTGGTGAAGAAGTCGTAGTTGGGGCAGAGGAGCCTGCTTCTGGTGAGGTAGAGACTGTAGTGGAAGAGGCTGCTGAGGTGGTCGCAGAAACCGCCGAAGTGGTCGTAGAAACCGCCGAGGTGGTCGTAAAAACTGCAGGGGTGGTTGCAGAAACCGCCGAGGTGGTCGCAGAAGTTGCTGAGGTGGTCGGCGAGACTTCACGGGAAGTGGAGGCAGTCGCACAGGAAGTGGAGGCAGTCGCACAGGAAGTGGAGGCAGTCGCACAGGAAGTGGAGGCAGTCGCACAGGAAGTGGAGGCAGTCGCACAGGAAGTGGAGGCAGTCGCACAGGAAGTGGAGGCAGTCGCACAGGAAGTGGAGGCAGTCGCACAGGAAGTGGCCAAAGTGGCTGAAGCTGTTGAAGATGCAGCCCAGGCTGTCGCGGAACCATCTACAGTCGCTGTTGAGGAACCAGAGAGCAATGGTATGACCTCCTTGTCTGAGGAGGAGGCATGAGGTTCCACACATCATTCACTGCAGGGAGATGCACCCCCCACCCCACAACAACACACACACCCCACAACAACACACACACCTCACTATAGGGATGGGCAGTGACGTTTATTTATTTAATAGAATTAATGCAGTTTTTTTATTTATTTGTATTGACACCTAGTGGTGATAAAAGTTTTCCTAATGGTGCCTTTCCAGTTGAC
>JBBPBX010030487.1:0-35154 GCA_038048925.1 Garcialebias charrua
CAATCCAATTAAAAGGGAAAGAATCTTATCAAAATTTAAAAAAGATAAAATCCAAGTCGCTTTTTTGCAAGAGACACACCTCAACGACTCAGAACACGCTAAATTAAATAAACAGGGATTTAAACATGTTTACTTCTCTTCACATGGATCAGGGAGGCGGAGAGGAGTGGCGACCCTCATATCCAAGGCTGTAAATTACGAACATGTTTCAGAATATAAAGACAGTGAAAGGCAGATTTGTTATGGTGACGGGCAAGGTAGAAGGAATCATGATAACACTCCTTAACGTGTATATACCTCCTGGAAGTAACTGGTCCTTTTATAAACAAATAGTTGACATAATAACAACAAAAAGTCAAGGGATCTTATTGTGTGGCGGAGATTTCAACGTCCGATTGAACCCGAAGACAGTAGGCAGATTTGTTATGGTGACGGGCAAGGTAGAAGGAATCATGATAACACTCCTTAACGTGTATATACCCCCTGGAAGTAACTGGTCCTTTTATTAACAAATAGTTGACATAATAACAACAAAAAGCCAAGGGATCTTATTGTGTGGCGGAGATTTCAACGTCCGATTGAACCCGAAAATAGACTCATCAAATGGAAAATCAGACGCAAAAAACATTAGCAGAAGATTAAATACATGGTTGAATGAGGTGGGGGTCGTAGACGTTTGGAGAGAGAAAAACCCGAAGAGCAGAGATTACTCACACTATTCACATGCACACAACGTCTACTCACGCATAGATTACTTCTTTATGTTCAAGGGAGAGGTTTTTAGGGTAGACAGTTGTGAAATAGGACCTAGTACTCTTTCAGATCACAGCCCCATCTACATCTCAATCCGTCTGGATAGTAGGAGGAACTCCACTCTGTGGAGATTGAATTCTAACATTTTGAACAACTTGGTTATTAGAGACAAATTAAAACATGAAATTAAGTTATATTTAGAAAATAATGATAATGAGGAAGTTACCCCTTCTACGGTCTGGGACGCATTAAAAGCAGTAATTAGGGGTAAAATTATATCTATAACCTCATATGAGAAGAGAATTAGGGGGAAAAAACTCCAGGAATTAGAAGAGAATTTGAAAAGATTACAGACAGAACATGCAAAGTCTCCCAAAGATGACGAAACCAAACATAAGATTACAAAACTAAAAAAAGAAATAGAAGAAATAAATACTCAAGAAATCCAGAAAAAGCTTATGTTTATAAAACAACAATACTACGAGGCAGGGGGGAAATCCCTAAAACTTTTATCATATAGGTTAAGAAAACAACAAGCCTGCAGAACTATACATAAAATAAGAAACAGTGTAACAAAGGAAATAGAAACTAATCCAGAGAAAATCAAAAACTGTTTTCAAAAATATTATAAAACACTATATTCACAACCACAGACAATCAGCGACAACCAGATCGATGCCTTTTTGGGAAAAATCAATCTTCCAAATATCACTGACAAACAAAATAAGAATTAATATCCAAAATTACAAAAGAGGAAATTCAAGCAGCAATCAGGAGAACTAAAAAGGGAAAATCTCCAGGGACAGACGGATTCACTACAGAATGGTACAAAATTATGCAAGACCAACTAATTCCAATATTAGAGAAAACATTCAACTGGATTTTAGAAAACAAAAGCATCCCCCCCTCATGGCGAGAGGCAGTGATTTCAGTCATACCGAAGGAAGGGAAAGACAAATTGGAATGCGGGAGTTATCGTCCTGTAAGTCTGCTAAATAATGATTACAAACTTTTTACCTCCATATTATCCAAAAGAATAGAAGTGATTTTACCAGCTTTAATTCACAAAGACCAGACCGGCTTTGTCAGACAAAGACAGACCCAAGACAACATCAGAAAAACATTACACATTATGAGAGAAGTCACTCAGCAAAAACTAGAGGCACTGATATTAAGTTTGGATGCTGAGAAAGCATTTGATTCAGTGGGGTGGTCCTTTTTATATAAAGTGCTTTCAAAATTTGGATTTCATGACATGATAATTGACACGTTTAAATCGCTGTATACTGAACCAACAGCTAGAATTAAAATCAATGGAGATTTGACTAGTTCATTCATTCTGGAAAGAGGAACGAGACAAGGGTGCTGTGCTTCCCCACTACTTTTTGCTTTGTTTATTGAACCCATGAGCCAACTGATCAGACAGACGCCAGATATAAAAGGGATTACAATGACATCTGGGGAGCAGAAATTATCCTTGTTCGCTGACGATTTATTATTAAGTATAACACAACCCACACAGACAATCCCAAATTTGATGAAGTTGCTAAAAGAGTTTAGTTTAATCTCGGGTTACAAAATTAATATAAATAAAACTCAAGTATTAACATTTAATTATAACCCACCATCGTCAATTAGAAATGCGTACAACTGGAATTGGGAGGCTGAGTCAATCAAATACCTGGGCGTTTCATTACCTAGGGACTTCTCAAAACTGTTTGATATAAATTATGGCCCACTAAATCAGAAAATAAAGTCAGATTTACATAGATGGAATGTTATACCCTTTTTAAGTTTAAGCGCTCGGATAGAATCAATAAGGATGAATATTCTCCCACAATTGCTCTACTTATTTCAGTGTCTACCAGTCAAAATCCCACCTCAACAGTTCTCAGAGTGGGATAGACTAATAGCGAGGTATCTGTGGCAGGGTAAGAAGGCTAGAATTAAGTTTAGAACCCTGCAATTAAAAAAAAGGGCGGAATGGGCCTTCCCTGTTTAAAGGAGTACTACCATGCAGCCCAGCTGAGACCTTTAGTGTGCCTGTGTTCACCAGCATACACCGCAGCATGGAAGGAAATTGAAGGAACGACGATAAACGGAATACCAATAACAGCTCTACTTAGTGATTATAAATTACAGGAAGAACAGCAGATCCCAGAAGGCTCCATAACAGGCAGTTTTCTCAAACCCTGGCAGGAATTGACAAAAATATGTAAAGTAGGAGACACATCTAAAATGATGAGGTGGTGTGCTTACGACTCAGACTTTGCACCAAACAGAAATGATAACAGCTTCAAATCATGGATTTCAAAAGGATTAACAACCTATTATTCATTTGTCCACAAAGGGATATTCCAGAGTTTTGAAGCCTTACAGAAGGACCATGGTCTGGAAAAACAGGACTTTTTTAGGTACCTGCAGGTGAGAAATTATTTTAATAGAAATTTCAAGGAGTTGAAACAAAACGATTCAAGTTTCATGGGAGTATATCTGTCACTAATTAAGCCCAGATCAGACAGCAGAATTATCTCCAAATTATATAAAGCCATACAACTATCTAAACATGAAAACACAGATTACATAAAGAAGAAATGGGAAAAGGAAATAAAGGTAATAATCTCAGAAGAAAGCTGGGAGGAAATATGTCAACTACAGTGGGTTTCAACCAGATCAAACATATGGCGAGAATTCTGTTGGAAAAACATTGCACGTTTTTTTTACACACCCATTCAGAGACGATATCAGGGAAATGGAGACGCCTGCTGGAGACTTTGTGGAACTGGGGGAGCTAATCACTTCCATGTTTTCTGGGACTGCCAAGTAATAAGAGCATACTGGGAAGAGTTCCACAAACATATTGAAAATATATTCAATGTAAACATTCCATTCAAATGTGAAACGTTATACTTGGGCAATCTACGGTTGGAGACATGGACCAATAAAGACAAAAAACTGCTGGCTATATTACTGGCAGCCAGTAAGAAAGCCATTACAAGGAAATGGCTAAAACCGGATCCACCCACCATTGATGAATGGACGGATGTAGTCTACCAGATTTATGTTATGGAAAATATTTATTTTTCCCTACAAGTTGAAAAAGACAAATTTTACAAGATCTGGTCCAAATGGACTGAGTATGTAAAACCAATTAGATCTGACTTAATTTGATTGTATTTGTGAATTATGTGTCCTGCCCCTTGATGTTCTTGTGAGTTTTATTGTTCAAATGGTGCATTCCCCACTTTTGTTCAAATATGTTAATTTTTGTTTTTGTTCATAACTAAAATTAATAGTCCAAAAAAAGAAAATACCAGAAAGGCAGCATAGACGAAAACATTTAGACTTTCCACTTCTGTCCTCATGTACAACCTTAAATGAGTAAAGCTGTAATTAATGATTGTGAAGGAAATCTGTCTTTCTAAATTAAAAATGTAAAAAAAAAATTAAAATTTTTTTTTTGTGAAAGGCTTAAGTCCACTCAACCTGTTGCTGTTATGTCTCTGAGCCATGCAGGCGGTGACAGCACCATAATGCTTAGTCCATGAAGGTGAAAGCTCATCATGGAACAGTTATAGTTAAAAGGCCTTGTGAGTTTTGCTGGAAATACTGACATTTATTGAGCTTCAGTTTCGCTAAGTCTGATTTTGTTCAGAACAGGTCCAGTTCTGGTTCTGACCTATTCCGCATTTCGGGCTCTGACTATCTCAGCTTGTTCCTAGTACAAACATGGAAGTGAAGTTTACTGGTTTCATAGTACCGGTATGTGTCCACCCGTTGATCAAAATGAAAGCCCTGGTCTGGTTTCTGTCCAGGATCCACAGCTCATGGAGCTGGTTCCACAAAAGGGTCCAGTTTCTGGGGGAACCAGGCTGACCATCAGAGGCCGACAGCTGCTGACGGGACAAAGGTTGGACCTGAGTGCATTCCTGGGCTCATACCCGTGCTACATGTGAGTTCTACACCACTTCTGATACTACTGTCGTTGAAACTAGTACTGCTGCTGCTACTAGTTCTGTTTCTGGTTGATTGGAAGTTGGACGGATGCAGAGGTGCAGACGTGTCTGTGAGCTCTCTGTGGAAGGCTTCTGCCTTTATCCTAACAATTTTCTCACAACTCTTGATTATATATGAGAACCAAAGACATTAAGAACATTTTATATGGCAAGTTACAATTTTCGGCAAGCAAGACGTAAGAAAAGTATGGCTCCAATCCTGCGACACCGACACACCTGCAGGACATACAAGAAGCTAAAGAAGACCTCACAAAACACATAGACAGGAAAACAGTTGACACACAAGCAACTTTTTTTAAACTTATTTTTTATTGAACATTTCTTCAAACAGATACAGTGGAGAGGTATCAATACATTCTTCCTTCATATACAAATACTCGTCTTCAATGTCACAAAATTAATTGGTTGCACCACAGGAAGAACTAGAGACTCTGGAGGAGCATGTAGTTAATTTTTTATGGGACAATTACTATGACATAAAATATGAGGACATTTCGTTCTGTTACACCCTGCCCATTAAATCACCAATTTCCAAACCGTCGGTAGTCGTCGAGTTCGTTAGCAGGAAGTTTAGAAACTACGTAATTAGTCAATCAAAGCTACTGAAGGGAACAAAAGTTTACATAAATGAACATCTAACAAAAAAAATGGAAAAATTGCAAAGGAAGCAAGGTGGCTAAAAAACCAAAACAAAATAGCATCAACATGGACAAGAAATGGAAACATCTTTATCAAAACACATGAAGGGGCTAACCCTAAAATGATAAAAGAACTGAAGGATCTAGACGAGCTCAGGGAGGACAAATTACAAATCAATGAAACAACTTACACACAAAATGGACATAACATACAATGAAATGAACAAATACATTAAAACATGACAACATACGAAGACTCAGAACCTAAAATATATAATGTTAATGATGTTATTGATGCTAACTTTTTTCCAGTAATAAAAGATAGCGAATACTACAATGAAGAGCAATTTAATGACATCAATATAACAAATGGAGTTCTCTCTATTATTCACTTTAACAGCAGAAGTATAAATGCAAATATATCCAAAATAACAGATTACTTAAAACAGTTAAATAGAACTTTTACGATAATAGCACTGTCAGAGACATGGCTCAATGATGATAACACAAGTAATATTCACATCGAAGGGTATGAATTATTTCACATGAACAGAAATAATAAAAGAGGTGGTGGAGTCGCTCTATATGTTAAGAATGAAATAAAATGTAAATTAAATAATGAAATGTCAATAATAGTTGATAATATTATGGAAATGATAACAATAGAAATAATAAACAAAAATGATAAAAACATAATAATAAGTTGTGTATATAGATCACCAGGATCAAATATAGAAATATTCACTGATAAAATCTTGGAGCTATTGGAGAAGAGTTTTAATAAAAAAGTTTTTTTGTGTGGAGACTTTAACATTGATATGGGAAATAAAACAGATTCAAATAACACCAGTATATTTATAAACTCTATGTACAGTTTAAATATGTATCCGTTGATATCCAAGCCAACAAGAATTACAACTCATAGTGCCACAATAATTGATAATATTTTCACAAATATAACAAATGGAGAGGTGATAGGTGGTATTTTAACGACCGACTTAAGTGATCATTTACCAGTTTTCACAATCTATAAAAATGATCAAAGTATCACAAAAGCATCTAAAAAAGCTAAGTCTGGTCAAAGTGGTTCAAAATACTCTGATGCATGCTCAATAATCCAGGTAGAAAAATCTAAAAAAGCTAAGTCTGGTCCTCTGGACATTCAAAAAATAAATCACAAAAGCAGTTAAAACAAAGAAAAAGATCATAAACACATCAAAAAAAGTTTTGGAAAAATTAAAAGAGGATCTAGATAAACAAGACTGGAATGAAGTTGATGATGTGAACAGATCATATGATGAGTTTATGAATATCTTGGAAACTCTGTATGAAAAAAATTGTGTACAAACAAATTATACAAAGAGAAATATCGTTGACCAACCATGGATGACAAAAGGGTTGAGAAATGCTTGTAAAAAAAAGAATTATTTGTATTCATGTTTCTTGAAATTGCGAAGTCAGAACGCTGAAGAAAAATATAAAAAGTATAAAAATAAATTAGTAGGGATTATAAGGAAACATAAGAAAGAATATTATAGTAAATTATTAGATAAAAGTAATGGTGATATGAAAGCAACATGGCGAGTAATGAATAGTGTCCTGAAGAATCATAAAGCAAAAACTGGTATTTCAAAATATTTTGTAAAAGACAACGATGAAATTCATGATGAAAATGAAATTGTTAATGGATTTAATCAATATTTTGTGAATGTTGGATCAAGCCTTGCAGCTAAAATACCAAAAGTAGATAATAATGTGAGCCATTCAATTACAGGCTGTGCAAACAGTATTTTTATAAATGGAACTAACAAAGAGGAAATAATGAATGTAGTAAAACATCTTACAGACAAGAGATCTAAAGACTGGGTGGACATGGATATGATGTTTGTAAAGGACATAATGAGCCATGTTATTGAGCCGTTCACATACATATGTAACTTATCATTTTCAACAGGAATATTTCCAGATAATATGAAAGTAGCTAAGGTCGTTCCTCTTTTTAAAAATGGTGATAAATGTGTATTCAACAATTATAGACCTATATCCTTGTTACCACAGTTTTCAAAAATTCTTGAAAAACTATTTGTGAACAGACTAGATCAATTTATAGATAAACAAAATATTCTAAGCAACAGTCAATATGGGTTCAGAGCTAAAAACTCTACATCAATGGCTCTCATGGAATTAATGGAACAAATAACTACTGCTGTCGATCAAAAACGTGGAAAACCTAGTGAAGAAACTGAAAGTTAAACTGGGTTTCTTTTTCAGAAACAGATCATGTCTATCACTGAATGTCAGGAAACGCCTTGTGTCTGTGACTTTCCTTCCCTCCATTGATTACGGTGACATTCTCTACATGAATGCTCCTACAAGCACCCTGCGGATGTTGGATGTTGTCTATCATGGTGCACTAAGATTCATAACTGGTTGTGATTATCGTACCCACCACTGCACCCTGTATTCACTGGTTAACTGGACATCATTAACCTCACGCAGACTCTTCCACTGGTACATTTTCATCTTTAAATCACTTCTTGGTCTGCTGCCCTCATACATCTCCTCCTACATGTCTTTGCGTGAGTGCAGCTACAGTGTGCGCTCTCAGGACATGATTACCTGCAGTGTTCCGTCAGTGAGGACTGAACTTGGAAAAAGGGCCTTCTCCTACTCTGCTCCTGCTTCATGGAATATCTTACAAAAAGATCTGAAGCTCTCGACCTTGACTTCTCTAAATGGTTTTCAGAATCTGTTGGAATCCTGGCAAAAACCAATGCAGATTTGTTCCTGTCTTTGATTTTATACGTCTACCTTATAATGTTTTGCTAGTTTTTTGATACTTTGTTAAAAAAAAAAAAACTTTCTTTTTTTTTTTTCTCTCTTTTGTTTTCTATTGTTTATTGTTTGTTTGTTTATTGTTTATTGTTTAAGGAAATTCTACCACTGCTGTTCATTGTTCTTTAGTTTTAGCAGGTCGCTTTCGTAAATGAGCCCATGAGGTTCAAAAGATTTACCTGACTAAATAAAGGTTGAATGAAAAAAAAACAATATTGTGTCAGTATTTTTGTTGATTTAAAAAAGCATTTGATACTATTGATCACACCATTCTCCTTGAAAAACTGAACAAATATGGTATTAGAGGACCAGCATTACAGTGGGTATCTAGCTATTTGAAAGATAGGAAACAATTTGTACAAATAAATGATGTAAGATCTGACCTCTGTAATATCACATGTGGAGTTCCCCAGGGCTCTGTGCTTGGACCAAAGCTATTTATTTTATATGTGAATGACTTGGTAAATGTGTCAGGACTCCTTAAATGTATACTTTTTGCTGATGATACCACTTTTTTCTGTTTAGGTGAAGATATAGAACAAATGTTGGAATTGATAAAGACAGAATTTACCAAAATACAAACTTGGTTTAAAATCAATAAATTATCATTAAATCTAGAAAAAACTAATTACATGATATTCAGTAATAAAAAGAAAACTGTTGATGTTCCACTCAAAATTGAGGGTGTTGAGATTTGTAGAGTGAGTGAGGTGAAGTTTTTGGGTGTTATTATTGATGACAAACTGACATGGAAACAACACATAAATTCTGTAAGAATAAAAATAGCTAAATCGATTGCAGTACTGTACAAAGTCAGAGACCTATTGAATGATAAAGCTCTGTATTTGTTGTATAACACAATCATTGTTCCACACTTAATCTATTGTATTGATGTTTGGGGGAAAGCGTGTAAAACAATCACAAAGCCTATTTTTGTATTACAGAAAAGAGCTGTAAGAATTATCACTAGAAAACATTACCGTCATCCATCAAGTACATTATTTTATCAACTGAAGTTATTGAAGTTCCATGATTTGGTTGATTATAATATTTTATCAATTATGTATAGGGCTCAGAATAACGAATTACCTTTAAATATCCAAATGCATTTTGTTAAAAGACAAAGTTGTTATAATCTTAAGGGGACAGAGATGTTTGTAAAACCACAATTCAGAACTAGTTTGAAGGGACGTTCTACCTCAATCCAGGGAATTAGATTATGGAATGGCTTGGAGAATGTAGTTAAAAATGCCAAGTCACTGTTTACATTTAAGAAAATGATCAAAAGGAATTTGTTGAAAAAATATATATGAAATAGCGTAATGTGTATTGTATCAATTATTAGTTATGTATTAGTATAGGCTCACCACCTGTGGGAGGGGCCAAAGGGGTCGGGTGCATTGTGGAATGGGTGGTGGCCGAGGGCGGGGACCCTGGCGGTCTGATCCTCGGCTACAGAAGCTGGCCATTGGGACATGGAATGTCACCTCTCTGGTGGGGAAGGAGCCTGAGCTAGTGTGTGAGGTTGAGAGGTTCCGGCTAGAAATAGTCGGACTCACCTCAACGCATGGCTCTGGCTCTGGAACCAGTTTCCTTGAGAGGGGTTGGACACTCTTCCACTCTGGAGTTGCCCCTGGTGAGAGGCGCCGAGCAGGAGTGGGCATACTTGTTGCCCCCCATCTCGGTGCCTGTACGTTGGGGTTCACCCCGGTGAACGAGAGGGTAGCCTCCCTTCGCCTACGTGTGGGGGGACGGGCTCTGACTGTTGTTTGTGCCTATGCGCCGAACGGCAGCGCAGATTACCCACCCTTTTTGGAGTCCTTGGAGGGGGTATTGGAGGGTGCGCCTCCTGGGGACTCCCTTGTTCTGCTGGGGGACTTCAACGCTCACGTGGGCAATGACAGTGAGACCTGGAGGGGTGTGGTTGGGAGGAACGGCCCCCCTGATCTGAACCCGAGTGGTGTTCTGTTGTTGGACTTCTGTGCTCGTCATGGATTGTCCATAACGAACACCATGTTCAGGCATAAGGGTGTCCATATGTGCTCTTGGCACCAGGACACCCTAGGTCGCAGTTCGATGATCGACTTTGTTGTCGTCTCATCTGATCTGCGGCCGCATGTCCTGGACACTCGGGTGAAGAGAGGGGCGGAGCTGTCAACTGACCACTACCTGGTGGTGAGTTGGCTCCGATGGTGGGGGAGGATGCCGGTCAGACCTGGCAGACCCAAACGTATTGTGAGGGTCTGCTGGGAACGTCTGGCAGAGTCTCCCGTAAGACGGAGCTTTAACTCCCACCTCCGGGAGAGCTTTGAACACGTTCCGAGGGAGGCGGGGGACATTGAGCCCGAGTGGGCCATGTTTCGCGCCTCTATTGTCGAGGCAGCTTATCGGAGTTGTGGCCGCAAGGTTGTTGGTGCCTGTCGTGGTGGCAACCCTCGAACCCGGTGGTGGACACCGGCGGTGAGGGATGCTGTCAAGCTGAAGAAGGAGTCCTATTGGGCCTTTTTGGCCTGTGGGACCCCGGAAGCAGCAGATAGGTACCGGCAGTCCAAGCGGCATGCGGCTCGGGTGGTTGCTGAGGCAAAAACTCGGGCGTGGGAGGAGTTCGGAGAGGCCATGGAGAATGACTTCCGTACGGCTTCGAGGCGATTCTGGTCCACCATCCGGCGTCTCAGGGGGGGAAAGCGGTACGCGACCAACACCATTTATGGTGGGGATGGCGTGCTGTTGACCTCAACTCGGGATGTTGTGAGTCGGTGGGCGGAATACTTCGAAGACCTCCTCAATCCTACTGGCACGTCTTCCACTGAGGAAGCGGAGCCTGGGGACTTTGGATCGGGCTCTCCAATCTCTGGTGCGGAGGTCGCCGAGGTGGTTAAAAAGCTCCGCGGTGGCAAGGCTCCGGGGGTGGATGAGATTCGTCCTGAGTTCCTTAGGGCTCTGGATGTTGTGGGGTTGTGTTGGCTTACGCGACTCTGCAATATCGCGTGGACATCGGGGGCAGTTCCCTTGGATTGGCAGACTGGGGTGGTGGTTCCCCTATTCAAAAAGGGGGACCGTAGGGTGTGTTCCAACTATAGAGGGATCACACTCTTAAGCCTCCCTGGTAAGGTCTATTCAGGGGTTCTGGAGAGGAGGGTCCGTCGGATAGTCGAACCTCGGATTCAGGAGGAGCAGTGTGGTTTTCGTCCTGGTCGTGGAACACTAGACCAGCTCTACACCCTCAACAGGGTCCTGGAGGGTGCGTGGGAGTTTGCCCAACCAGTTTACATGTGCTTTGTAGACTTGGAAAAGGCATTCGACCGCGTCCCTCGGGGGGTTCTGTGGCGGGTACTCCGGGAGTATGGGGTACCAGGCCCATTGATATGGGCTGTTAGGTCCCTGTACGACCGGTGTCAGAGCTTGGTCCGCATTGCCGGCAGTAAGTCAGGCTCGTTTCCGGTGAGAGTTGGACTCCGCCAAGGTTGCCCTTTGTCACCGATTCTGTTTATAACTTTTATGGACAGAATTTCTAGGCGCAGCCAAGGTGTTGAGAGGATCCGTTTTGGTGGCCTTAGAATCGCTTCTCTGTTTTTTGCAGATGATGTGGTCCTATTGGCTTCATCAGCTCGTGATCTACAGCTTTCACTGGAGCGGTTTGCAGCTGAATGTGATGCAGCCGGGATGAGGATCAGTTCCTCCAAATCCGAGGCCATGGTCTTGAGCCGGAAAAGGGTAGCATGCCCTCTCCGGGTCGGGGAGGAGGTCCTGCCCCAAGTGGAGGAGTTTAAGTATCTCGGGATCTTGTTCACGAATGAGGGAAAACTGGAGCGTGAGATCGATAGGCGGATAGGTGCAGCGTCCGCAGTGAAGCGGGCGCTGTACCGGTCTGTCGTGGTGAAGAGAGAGCTGAGTCAAAAGGCAAAGCTCTCAATTTACCGATCGATCTACGTTCCCACCCTCATCTATGGTCATGAGCTTTGGGTTATGACCGAAAGAACAAGATCTCGGATACAAGCGGCTGAAATGAGTTTTCTCCGCAGGGTGGCTGGACTCTCCCTTAGAGATAGGGTGAGAAGCTCAGTCATCCGGGAGGGACTCGGAGTAGAGCCGCTGCTTCTCCACATCGAGAGGAGCCAGTTGAGGTGGCTCGGGCATCTGGTTAGGATGCCTCCTGGACGCCTCCCTGGTGAGGTGTTCCGGGCATGTCCCACCGGGAGGAGACCCAGAGGAAGACCCAGGATACGCTGGAGGGACTATGTTTCTCGGCTGGCCTGGGAACGCCTTGGGATTCCCCCAGAGGAGCTGCTCCAAGTGGCTGGGGAGAGGGAAGTCTGGGCCTCCCTACTTAGGCTGCTACCCCCGCGACCCGACCCCGGATAAGCGGAAGAAAATGGATGGATGGATGGATATTAGTATTAGTATTAGA
This sequence comes from Garcialebias charrua, assembly GCA_038048925.1. Classification (NCBI taxonomy): domain Eukaryota; kingdom Metazoa; phylum Chordata; class Actinopteri; order Cyprinodontiformes; family Rivulidae; genus Garcialebias; species Garcialebias charrua. The sequence continues at coordinate 12,651 of JBBPBX010030487.1, forward strand.
AAATTAGAAAGAGTTAGTCATTTTGTACTGCTGGTGAAAGATTATTATTGTTTAATCTGATTGTTTGAAAAAAGGGGCAGATATAATAAGATTTATTCTTCTTTCTGCTACCTTTCATTTTTTTACATTGTGTACGTGTCGTTGATGGGATTGTCTTGTATTGTGTTTCTTTTGTAAAAAAATGAACAAATTTAATAAACATAAACATAATTGGTTACAAAAGTGGCGTCCTACTTACATTTATAGTTATTCCATTTTTCCCATTTTACATAAAATTTACCCTCCTGCAGTCTTAATCTGTGTGTACTTTTCTCCATCACAAAGATCTCTTCCACAATGCTCAGCCACTGCTCCACAGTCGGTGGTTCCTGTTTATACCATAGTCTTGTGATGGCCTTTTTTGTTGCTGTAAGCAATATTTTTAACAGGTATTCATCCTCCTTTTGAGTTATGTCTTGTGTGAGACTACCCAGGTAGAGTGTTTTACACGAGCTGGGTATTCCATATCCTAATTTTTCAGAGTAAGACATACATTATGCCAGTATGTTATTAACTTTTGGCCGGACCAGAATATGTGTGTGACCTACTTCAGTCTGGCCACAGAGTCTCCAGCATGGCTGTGGATTGGTTGCATCCCTGGTCCTAATCTTTGGGGTTATGAAGAATCTAACTATATTTTTCCAATTAAATTCCCTCCAGACACGGGAGCTGGTGGCTGTGCACTGTGTTTTACAGATTCCAAACCATTCCTCCTCACTCATATGTTCATTCAGTTCCCCTTCCCATTGTTTTTATATACATAGTACCGTAGAAATCTTCCTGCCTGACATTAGTCCCTGGTATAGTGCTGAAACAGCTCTGAATTTCTTTCCTTCATAGGACTTGTGGAATATCTCAATTACTTTACTTATACTGATTTTTATCTCTTTCTCATAGTAGTCTTTTATCTGCAGGTATCTATACTGGTCATGGTTCTCCACTCCAAATTTTATCTTTAATTTATTAAAACTCAGCAGTTTGCCCTTTTCAGTCAATTTACAAATTGCTGTGATACCTTTATCTGCCCATTGTTTGAAACCCATAGATACTTGGTTTACACACAAGCAACTTTAACGAAAATTGAGATATCCCTCTCTGCCTTGTCAGAAGATGGAGGAGATTGAGACCCGGGTGAGCAAGAATGAGGATGACATTAAAGAGACACACAACCGCGTAGAGAAAATGGAAAACTTACAACATGCCTCAAAGATAAAACTGATGACTTAGAAAACTGCAGCAGGAGATCACACATCAGGATCTTAAACATACCAGAACAAGCAGAGGGTCATAACGTTGTGGGATTCCTGGAAAAGGTCATACCTGAGATCCTGGAGGGCGAAAACTTCACCTCGCCCATTATCCTTAAGAGAGCACATCGCGTCAGCAAAATATTGGACAGACCTCACCCCATCATTGCCAAGCTCCTGAATTACAGAGACAAGGGAAAAAAATCCTCCGGCGGGCCAGAAGCAAGGGCGAGATGACATACTAAAATAAAAAGATTGTGTTCTATCGGGATTACAGCGCTGAGCTGCAAAGCAGGAGAGACGAGTTCTGTGATGTGAAACGAAAGCTGCGAGAAAAAAAGATGGAATATGCACTGATGTTTCCATCTCAGCTCCGAGTAAAGCATCTGGGAACTATTACGTTTGTTCCCACTACTGCCAAGGCACAAAGATTTCTGACAGAACTGACAAGTCAGTAACCTCAGAGTGGTTGAAATAACTGTGGTACAGAATTTATCAGGAGACTGATGAAAAGGGTGGCGATCCACACCACCAAAAGGTGTAAAGGGATTTGTAATTATCTAAAAAAATTAAGTCTGGTCCTCTGGACATTTAAAAAAATAAAAATAATAATTCCCTGATGCATGCTCAATAATCCAGGTAGAAAAATCTATTAAAAAAAAGCTAAGTCTGGTCCTCTGGACATTTAAAAAACAAAACAAAAGAAAAAAAATAGTAGAAACATTTCGTCTTTCGTCCGAAAGACTTCCTCAGTCTGAGCTGCTGTATTCAGCTCAGTCTTATAAATAGCACCCTCTCACAGTGGATCAACCAGTTGGCTGATGACAGCCGAAACCAGCTGCTCACATGATCAAGGAGGACCATCAGCCTGACGATGGATCGTTAGCACCCTGATGGTTGTTTGCTATTCACAGAGGGCTGAGTGATACTAGCAATAACAGCATTGTAAGAGGGGGACAGTTGAACCCGGAGGCCTCCACCTCTGTTTAATGATGGACGGTTTCTTTTCACAAAGATGGCCTCCTTTACTCCTCTCTCAAACCATCGTTCCTCTCTATCAAGGATGTGAACATCTTCATCCCTGAAAGAGTGACCTCTGACCTGGAGATGAGTGTAGACCGCAGAGTCCTGACCTGATGATGTTGATCTTCTGTGCTGGGCCATCCTTTTGGCCAGTGGCTGTTTAGTTTCCCCGATGTAAGACTGATCACCCTCCTGACACTGAACAGCATACACAATATTACTCTGTTTGTGCCGGGGGACTGGATCTTTGGGATGAACCAGTCTTTAATGTATTTTGGGGTTTAAAAGCCACTGGGACGTTGTGTTTAGAGAATAAACGTCTCAATGTCTCTGAAACTCCTGCAACATCTGGAATGACCACTGGTCTGGGTCTGGGTTCCTTCTTTTCACCTGATGGCTGCTGGAGTCCTGTTTGGGTTTCTTCTTTCAGGAAGGCCCAGTTAGGATATCCACATTTCTCTAGAGCCTGTTTTGTGTGTGATTTCTCTTCTGTCTGGCTCCTGAGTTAGTGGGGACGCTGTCTGCTCTGTGGTACAGAGTCCTGATGACTCCTAACTTGTGCTCCAGAGGGTGATGGGAGTCAAACTGTAAATACTGGTCTGTGTGGGTGGGTTTGCGGTACACCTCAGTTTGCAAATGTCCTCTATCAGAAACTGAGACCTCACAGTCCAAGAAAGCCAACCTGCCATTTTTTACATCTTCTCGTGTGAACTTGATATATTTATCCACAGAGTTGATGTGATCAGTGAAATGTTGGACTTCCTGAGATTTAATTTTAACCCAGGTGTCGTCAACATACCTGAACCAATGACTTGGTGGTCTCCCTGAAAAGGACGTCAAGGCTCTCTTTTCTACCTCCTCCATGTACAGGTTGGCAACAATAGGAGAAACTGGAGACCCCATAGCACACCCATGTTTCTGCCTATAATATTGCTCCCCATATGTGAAGTAGGTTGACTGCAGGCACAGTTTCAAGAGTTGACACAGTTGCTCTGTGGAAAGCGTGGTCCTGCTGTTCAGAGTGGTGTCTGATTTTAACCTTAAACAGACCACCTCTACTGCTTCATCAACAGGAATGCACGTAAAGAGTGATGTGACATCAAAAGAGACCATTGTTTCATCAGTCTCCATGATGACATCCCTCACCTTCTCCACAAAGTCCATGGTGTTCTGTATGTGGTGTTCTGAGCTGCCAACTAAACGGATGAATACAGACGCCTCCGCCCTCTGTGAATAGCAAGCAACATCAGGGTGCTAACGATCCATCGTTAGGCTGATGGTCCTCGTTGATCATATGAGCAGCTGGTTTCGACTGTCATCAGTGTAGTGGTACACCTTTGTCTCTGGAAACTGTGGTACACCTTGTTTCTCTGAAACTGTCCGTGAGACACCTTTTCTTGGAAAACCTTCAAGAGAGGACATTGAACACTGTTTGTCCCATTAATTTGAATCCAGGGCACAAATTAAATCACCAAGAGACTCTTTATTTTGTTCTAATTCAAATAATCAAAGAATAACCTTCTGTTACTGTATTATCGTTATTATCTCATTATGTTGATAATCAAAGTGACTCTGTTTATTCCAAGTGACAAGTCAAAATGATCTTTCAGTATTTGTTTAAAAGTGCTGAGACAGTTAAATCAGTTTGAATCATAAAAGCTGGCGCCTGTCTTATATTTCACTTTTGCCCTCCTTTCCACAAACCTTCACCTGACCTAGTCTAAGCTCCTCCTACTTCATGGTTCCACAACTCTCTCCCATTGTGTGGCTCATCAACTTAATTCCTCTGTAGTTGCTACAACTCTTTTTTTTTTTTTTTTTTTAGATTCCAATTTTTTACAGATTGCTACAACTCTGTACATCACCCTTGTTCTTAAAAATGGGAACCAGCACACTTCTTCTCCATTCTTCAGGCATTTTCTCACCCTCAAATATTCCATTAAATATTTGAGTCAAAAACCTCACTGCCATCTCTCCGAGACATTTCCAAACCTCCACTGGTATGTCATCAGGTCCTACTGCCTTCCCCTTCTTCATTCTTTTCAGAGCTTTCCGGACTTCACCCTCACTAATCTTTCCCACTTCCTGGTCCACAGTTTCTATGACCTCCACTCTTCTTTCTCTTTCATTCTCTTCATTCATTAGCTCCTCAAAGTAATCCTTCCATCTTCCCATCACACTCTCCTCACTTGTTAGAACATTCCCATTCCCATCTTTAATAAGCCTAACCTGCTGCACATCCTTTCCAGCCTGATCCCTCTGTCTTGCCAATCGGTACAAGTCCTTCTCGCCCTCTTTAGTGTCCAGTCTCCCATATAACTCATTGTACGCCCTCTGCTTTGCCTTAGCTACTTCCCTCTTTGCTCTATGTCCCATCTCCTTATATTCCTGTCTCCTCTCTTCAGTCCTCTCACTGTCATATTTCTTCTTGGCTAATCTCTTTCTTTGAATGGTGTCCTGCACTTCACTATTCCACCACCAGGTTTCCTTATCATCCATTCTCTGTCCAGATGACACACCAAATACCTTCCTACCTGTCTCTCTAAATACTGTTGCTGTAGTAGTCCAGTCACTTGGAAGCTATTTCTTACCACCCAGAGCCTTTAACAGCTTGTCTCTGAATTTCTCACAACATTCTTCCTTCTTCATCCTTCCACCATTTGGTCTTCTTCTCTGATTTTACTCTTTTTCTCTTCTTCGCAACAACAGTCATTCTACACACAACCATCCGATGCTGTCTGGCCACGCTCTCCCCTGCTACAACCTTACAGTCTCCAATCTCCCTCAGGTTTCCTCTTCTACACAGAATGTAGTCGACCTGTGTACTCCTTCCTCCACTCTTATAGGTCACTCTATGTTCCTCCCTCTTTTGGAAATAGGTATTGACTATAGCCATTTCCATTCTCTTGGCAAAATCCACCACCATCTGTCCTTCCTGGTTTCTTTCCTTGACACCAAACCTACCCATCACTTCCTCATCCTCTGTTTCCTTCACCAACATGTCCATTCAGGTCTGCTCCAATCACCACTCTTTCCTCCCTGGGAATACTCTCTATCACTTCATCCAAATCTTTCCAAAATTTATCTTTCTCCTCCCCATCACATCCAACCTGTGGAGCATAACCACTTACTATGTTTAGCATCAGACCTTCTACTTCTACCTTCAGACACATCACCCTATCTGACACTCTCTTCACCTCTACTACATTCTTTGCCAACTCCTCCTTCAGGACCACCCCTACTCCATTTCTCTTTCTATCCACACCATGGTAAAACAGTTTGAACCCTGCTCCAATACTGCGAGCCTTGCTGCCCTTCCACTTGGTCTCTTGGACACATAAAACATCTACCTTCCTTCTCTGCATCATGTCAGCCAGCTCTCTAACTTTGCCTGTCATTGTCCCCACATTTAGAGTTGCAACCCTCAGTCCTACATTCTTCACTTTCCTCTTCTCCTCTGTCTCCTGACACGTTTTCCTCCTCTGCGTCTTCGACTAACAGTAGTAAAATTTCCGCTGGCACCCTGTTTGTCAACAGCACGGTGGCGGTCGTTGTTAACCCGGGCCTCGACCAATCCGGTATGGTTTCACTTTGATGAACTTGCATTATGGTTTTGGTAAAATAGTTTTACATCGGATGTCATTCCTCCTGACACAACCCTCACCATGTACCTGGGCTTGGGACTGGCACAAGAGATACACTGGCTGGTGCTCCCTAGTGGCTGGTTTTTGCAATATATAAATGCAATGTAATAACCTATGTACCAATAAAGAGGAAGCAAATATGGCCAAAACGAGGTGTCACTATTATGAATTTGGGGAAAAACAAGTAAACTACTGGCAAATTAGGAAGGAGACTGTTGAAAAATGTAAAGATTCGATAGAAACAGATGATGGCAGAGTACTTGACAATTCAACTTTAATAAACAAATAATTCAAACAATTTCATGAAAAACTGTACAAATCTGAGCAAGATGCAGAGAACACTGAGGAAGAAAGGTTTATTGGAGGAATAACACTTCCCAAACTACAACAGGAGGACAGAGAATCCCTTGAGGCAGATACGGTATATAGCTCTCAACCTTGACTTCTCTAAATGGCTTTAAGAATCAGTTGGAATCCGGGCAAAAACCAATGCAGACATGTTCCTGTTTTTAGTTTTTTACATTTGCCTTATAACCTATTTGTTTTGCTACTTTGACATCTTTGTTTTAACTTGTTAAAAAAATCTGTATGCCTCTTCCATCCATCCATCCATTTTCCTCCGCTTATCCGGGGTTGGGTCGCGGGGGTAGCAGCCTAAGTAGGGAGGCCCAGACTTCCCTCTCCCCAGCCACTTGGAGCAGCTCCTCCGGGGGAATCCCAAGGCGTTCCCAGGCCAGCCGAGAAACATAGTCCCTCCAGCGTGTCCTGGGTCTTCCTCTGGGTCTCCTCCCGGTGGGACATGCCCGGAACACCTCACCAGGGAGGCGTCCAGGAGGCATCCTAACCAGATGCCCGAGCCACCTCAACTGGCTCCTCTCGATGTGGAGAAGCAGCGGCTCTACTCCGAGTCCCTCCCGGATGACTGAGCTTCTCACCCTATCTCTAAGGGAGAGTCCAGCCACCCTGCGGAGAAAACTCATTTCAGCCGCTTGTATCCGAGATCTTGTTCTTTCGGTCACAACCCAAAGCTCATGACCATAGATGAGGGTGGGAACGTAGATCGATCGGTAAATTGAGAGCTTTGCCTTTTGACTCAGCTCTCTCTTCACCACGACAGACCGGTACAGCGCCCGCTTCACTGCGGACGCTGCACCTATCCGCCTATCGATCTCACGCTCCAGTTTTCCCTCATTCGTGAACAAGACCCCGAGATACTTAAACTCCTCCACTTGGGGCAGGACCTCCTCCCCGACCCGGAGAGGGCATGCTACCCTTTTCCGGCTCAAGACCATGGCCTCGGATTTGGAGGAACTGATCCTCATCCCGGCCGCATCACACTCGGCTGCAAACCGCTCCAGTGAAAGCTGTAGATCACGATCTGATGAAGCCAATAGGACCACATCATCTGCAAAAAACAGAGAAGCGATTCTAAGGCCACCAAAACGGATCCTCTCAACACCTTGGCTGCGCCTAGAAATTCTGTCCATAAAAGTTATGAACAGAATCGGTGACAAAGGGCAACCTTGGCGGAGTCCAACTCTCACCGGAAACGAGCCTGACACTGCCAGCGATGCGGACCAAGCTCTGACACGGTCGTACAGAATCCTTCTGTACGACCGGTCTTCGAAGTGGCCGCTCTCTCTCATGGGCTCCGAGCTGAATCTACAACTTTCATCCTGGGCTGCTCCTCGGATCCTATCAACTCCTCTCAGGTTCCTGTTGTCAGCCTGGATGGGGGACAATCTGCGCGCCGCCTCTCCCTCTCCCACCTCCGCACGCTTGGAATAAATCATCACAACCTGCTGAATCGAGCTCCGTGGATGGTTTGCACCAGAGTTGTCAGCCTGGGAGGGGAGCAACCGGTGCGCTACCTCCCCCTCCCCCACCTACGTGCACGCAGGGTGAATCATGACAACCTGCGGCTCCTGGACAGAGCTCCCCGGATGGATTACGTCACCCCCGCTCCATCTCAAGTTCACATGGCCCTGGTTAATGTTAGATCACTAACAAACAAGACTTTTATTCTGAAGGATTTCTTCACCTCCCACGATCTGGATTTTTTATTCTTAACTGAAACTTGGTTAACTTCTGATGACTCCAGTGCTTTTTGTGAACTCTTGCCACTGAACTGTTCTTTCTTCAGCTCTCCCAGGACGACAGGTTGTGGAGGAGGAATAGCAACTGTTTACAGAGAGAGCTATCCCTGTAAACAAATCACTCCTTCAACATTTTATTCCAGCTTTAAGCTCAGCTTATTTGAGCTTGGATCTTCACACCCGGTGCTGTGTTCTGTTGTATACAGACCTCCAAAATACAACAAGGACTTTCTGACTGACTTTGCTGATTTTTTGGCAGGACTCCTGCCTAAATATGACAAAATTCTTTTAGCTGGAAATTGTAATATCAGCGTGTGTTGTGCTGATAAATCGTTGCTCAAAGATTTTCTACAGCTGATTGATACATTTAATTTTGTTCAGTTTGTGTCTGGTCCAACACCTGAACATAATCACACCTTAGACCTTGTCTTAGCTCATGGTTTTAATGTTTCTAATCTGGAAGTTTGTGATGCTGCCTTCTCAGATCACATGCCTGTTGTGTTTGACATGCCACTCGTCTGTCACTCTGCCGGGTCATTAACTCTTCCACTGCTGCTCTAGCCTGGTTGATACCAGACCCATGTCCTTCACTTCGCTTTGGACTAGGGTCTGGCATCTCTGCCATAGACAACGATTTCTCCTGGAGATTTTTGAATGGACCAATCAGAGAACAGGAGGCAGAGTTTTGTTAGTTTAGCCTGACGAGGTCCAGGCTATCAGATAAATTGCTCAGAAACCACTCGGTGGATATTTTTTCTGCCACCAGTGTGTAATTATATGTCTTTAATTTACTGACTGTTGGCCTAGATGAAACATTTGAGATAAAATTCGATTTTTTATCATTTATTTTCGTAGCGCACCCGAGGCTGTTTGGAAAATATCAAACCGAAACTATTTAATATCCAGCAGATTTGACCATTTCGTGAATTGATTTAGGAACTGTTAAGCTCAGGAACACTTCTGATATAACGTCAGCTATGAACTATATTTTTTCTCAGCAGAGAAATAATAGTTTTTTACCTTGTTTTGATGAAAATTCGTTCGTGGCGGCAGCCATTTTGAATGACGACGTCAGTCGACATCGTTCAAAACTCCGCCTTCTGCTCTCTGATTGCTCAGGAACACTTCTGATATAACGTCAGCTATGAAATCTATTTTTTCTCAGCAGAGAAATAATAGTTTTTTACCTTGTTTTATTGAAAATTCCTTCGTGGCGGCAGCCATTTTGAATGACGACGTCAGTCGACGTCGTTCAAAACTCCGCCTTCTGTTCTCTGATTGGTCCGGTCAAAACCTACCGGAGACATCCTTGTGGATGGGAGAAATGCCAGACCCAGCAGTGAAGGGAAATGAGAATTGAGCGGAGCTGCGTAGGAATGGCGAGGGCCAGGCTACTGCTGCTCAGTTCTCTGCAGCTTTTAGTTCTGCCATCAGCTCCAGGGATCCAGTGGGTCCTTGTCCAGATGTTGAGGCTCTCTCCTCTCATTTTAACTCAGATTGTCAGACTGTTTTAGATGCTATGTCTCCATTAAAGATAAGAGCTTCCAGACCAAAGCCTGACCCCTGGACTGAAGATGTCACACGTGCTGCCAGACGCCAGTGCAGGAGTGTAGAGCGAAAATGGAAGAAGGACAAGTTGCAGGTGTCATTCCAAGCACTGAGGGACAGCTGGCGTTTCTATCAGTCCACAGTTAGAGCTGCGAAAAACAAATATTTCTCCAACATAATTTCCACCAACTCTAACAATCCATGTGTGCTTTTTAAAACGATCAGCTCTGTTCACATACTCTGTTTGTAATACCACTACCAATCCTTGTGGTTTTCTCCTTTTTCATATCTAAGATTATCATTCTGATAAGGTATGAGATGGCCGCACGGATCCCGCTGCAGCTTCACACACTTAGTCCCCCTTCGGGATGACTGTGCATACATGTTCACGTTGTACCTGGTGCAATGTCAATAAAGATATTCTGATTCTGTTCTTAGTGCTCCACAATCAGCCAGCCTGGAGAGCTCAGCTGAAGTGTGCAAGAACTTACTGCGCTTTTTTACCAACAAGGTTGCAAACATAAGAGCTCTCATTAACCCTCTTTCTTGTGACCCCTCCATCTCTGTTACATGCTCTGCTGTTTTCAATCAGTTTGAGCTCGTCACCCTGCCTTTTTTTAAAAGACATCACTGACCATATGAAGTCTGCTGGATCTCCAAATAATCCCACCTCGTCTTTTTTAAGAGGTTTTTCACATGGTGGCTCCTTTTGTGTCCCAAATCATAAATGGTAGCTTGGCAAGTGGACAGGTACCAGTGAGTTTTAAACATGCAGTTGTGACACCACTGATTAAAAAACCCAGTCTTGACTCCACAGACATGTCCAATTTTAGGCCTATTTCAAAACTGCCCTTTGTTTCAAAGATCTTGGAGAAAATTGTGTACAACCAGTTAACTGCTTACTTAAACGACCACAAACTTCTTGAACTGTTTCAAACCTGTTTTAAAACTCGCCACAGTACTGAGTCAGCACTATTGAAGGTTTTCAATGACATTCTCTTGGCCACAGACTCTGGTCACTGTGTAGTTGTGATGCTGCTGGACTTGACCGCTGCCTTCGACACAGTGGATCACCACATCCTCCTGTCCCATCTGGAGAACTGGGTGGGCATTCAGGGTGCTGCTCTACAGGGGTTTAGATTATATTTAACAGAGAGAAGCTTTTGTGTGCGTCTGGGTTCTGTGGAGTCCTCTGTGGCACCTCTCACATGTGGAGTACCTCAGGGATCTACTGTATACTTGGCCCCCTTCTGTTTTCCCTGTATTTATTACCTCTGGGATATATTCTCCGGAAACATGGCATTTCTTTTCATTTTTACGCCGATGACAGCCAAATTTATGTTCCATTTAAACAAGGTAAACAATACTCCCTGAACCAACTTCTGGATTGTATGGCTGAAGTCAGAGCATGGATTTCTCACAACTTTTTACATTTTAACGAGAAAAAGACTGAGGTCCTGTTATTGAAGCCCAGGTTCCACTGTTCATGCTGATCTGGGTCCTTTAACACAACATCTGACTGAGACAGCAACTAATCTGGGTGTAAGGCTGGACATTGATTTTAAACTGGATGCTCATATTAAATATGTTGTCAAGTCCAGCTTTTATCACCTGAGACATCTGGCCAAAGGGAAACCATTTCTGTCACAGCATCATTTTGAGATATTAATCCATGCATTCATTACAACTCGTCTGGACTATTGCAATTCACTTTACGTCGGTCTGAGCCAGTCATTACTGACCCGACTTCAACTGGTTCAGAATTCTGCTGCTTGTCTTTTAACTGGTACCAGGAAACAAGAACACATCACCCCTGTCTTAAAATCACTACACTGGCTCTCAGTTTGATTCTGGATTAATTTTAAGGTTCTTTTGTTTGTATTTGTCACGATCTGGTGCGGTGTTTGGTGAACCCGGAGATGCAGACAGGCAGAACACTCGGAGGCACGAGTTGAAGATTAATAAATCTTTTAATATGCTGTGAACACAAACTCATAAAAAAACTAAGACAGGGCAGTACTCACAACTCTTAGAATTAGGCTGTGGCACAAGCATGGACACGACACACCAGGTAGATTGACGAATGACCCCACACTCAAACCCACACCCACATAAACTAATATATGCACCGTCATTACCCAAAACCCAAAACACCTGAGAATGCAGCAGTCCAGTAATTACCCAAAACTCAAAACACCTGAGGAATGGCCCACCATCCTGACAGTACCCCCACCCCACAGACGCCCCATGGCGTCCCAAAGAAAACCCTCCAAAAGAACAAGGGCGGGTGGAGGGAGGCAACAGGCACCATAAGCTAGTTCAGGAGGACGTCCAGGAGGTCGCCCATCACCACCCGCCAGAACCGGAGGACGTCCAGGAGACCGCCCATCGCGCTGCGTCACGTCGGGCGGGCGACAGTGAGGCCGTCCATCTTGCAACGCCACCTCCGGAGGACGTCCAGGAGGTCGCCCATCACCACCAGCCAGGTCCGGAGGACGTCCAGGAGGCCGGCCATCACCGGCATGCACCGCGACCCCAAGGACGGCAACGGCAGGAACCAAGACGTCGACGGCCAGGACACGTTCAGAGTAGGCCGGCAAACGTTCCCCGTCGACCGGAACACTGCCTTTGTCGGTCGAAACACCATCATCAGCCTGAACACCCTCGTCACCGGCCGGAACACCATCATCGTCGGTCGAAACACCATCGTCGGCCGGAACACCATCATCGTCGGCCGGAACACCATCATCGTCGGCCGGAACACCATCAACGTCGGCCGGAAACCCATCAACGTCAGCCGGAAACCCATCAACGTCGGCCGGAAACGGAAACCCATCATCGTCGGCCGGAACACCATCATCGGCCGGAACACCGCCATCGTCGGTCGGAACCAAGACCCCGACAGCAGGGACTTGGTCGGCCGGTCCCGAGTCGTCGATGGCAGAACCATGATCGTCGTTGACCACCGAGACGACCCCAAGCGTAGGGATGTCGAGCGGCGAGACGTCGTCTGCGTTGTCGGGACCCCCGTCATCGAGATTCTCGTCGTGGGGACCCTCATGGACGTCGAACGGCGAGACGTCCGCTTCGTTGAGACCCCCGTCGTCAGGACCCCCGTCGTTAGGACCCTCGTCGTCGAGACCCTCGTCGTTGAGACCCTCGTCGTCGGGACCCTCGTCGTCGGGACCCTCGTCGTCGGGACCCTCTTTGTGAGGACCCACGTCGAGCGGCGAGACGTCTTCAGGACCCTCGTTGTCAGGACCCTCGTCGTCAGGATCCTCGAGACCCTCGTCGTTGAGACCCTCGTCGTCGGGACCCTCGTTGTCATCGAGCGACGAGACATCTTCAGGACCCTCGTCGTCAGGATCGTCGAATGGAGAGATGTCTGCTGCGTTGAGACCCACGTCGTCGGGACCCTCGTCGTCGTCGAGCGGCGAGATGTCTGCTACGTTGAGACCCTCGTCGTCGGGACCCTCATCGTGGAGACCCTCATCGACGTCGAGCGGCGAGATGTCTGCTTTGTTGAGACCCTCGTCATCGGAACCCACGTCGTGGGGACCCTCATCGTGGAGACCCTCGTCATCGTCGAGCGGCGAGATCCCTTCAGGGTCCTCTGCGGTGACTGCAGTAACAGCAGTCTCAGAAGACCATGGTCCCACTACAGGTGCTGGACAACCTGCAGACTCTGGAATGCCTGAAGTCGCTGACTCTGGAACGCCTGAGACAGGTCTTTGTCTAGGCGCTGGTACTGGTCTCTGTCTGGGCGCTGGCACGGGAACCAGTCTGGGCGCTGGCACGGGAACCAGTCTGGGCGCTGGCACGGGAACCAGTCTGGGCGCTGGCACGGGAACCAGTCTGGGCGCTGGCACGGGAACCAGTCTGGGCGCTGGCACGGGAACCAGTCTGGGCGCTGGCACGGGAACCAGTCTGGGCGCTGGCACGGGAACCAGTCTGGGCGCTGGTGTAGACAGGGCAGCGCCCTCTGCTGGTGTAGACAGGGCAGCACCCTCTGCTGGTGTAGACAGGGCAGCACCCTCTGCTGGTGTAGACAGGGCAGCACCCTCTGCTGGTGTAGACAGGGCAGCACCCTCTGCTGGTGTAGACAGGGCAGCACCCTCTGCTGGTGTAGACAGGGTAGCACCCTCTGCTGGTGTAGACAGGGCAGCACCCTCTGCTGGTGTAGACAGGGTAGCACCCTCTGCTGGTGTAGACAGGGCAGCACCCTCTGCTGGTGTAGACAGGGCAGCACCCTCTGCTGGTGTAGACAGGGCGGCGAACAACATGGACTCATCCCTCAAAGCAGTGGTCCCCAAACTTTTTCCTGTGAGGGCCACATAACTTTTCCCTTCTCTGGTGGGGGGCCGGAGTCAGTTTTTAACAGGAAAAAGTGTGACGATTGCAGGAGTGCCTCAGGGGTGCCCAACCTTTTTTGAACCAAGAGTTACTTTTGAAGTCGGCAGTTTGCCGAGAGCTACTCGTCCAGTCTCAGTATCAAAAAACAAAATTTTTCATATCCCTACTCCTCACTTCTTTAAAGTAAATAAAACAGAACGTAATGTGTTGCTAGTTTTATTTAATTAAAGTATTTTATCAAAGTAAAAGGACGCAATATTTGAAAAGCACACCATATTTTTTAAAGAAACAAATAAACAATGAACTGAACAATATAAAACTCCCTCATTTACACTAACTATTTACAAAAAGTGACTTACAAAGGTGCAGATTTACAAATCTCCAACAACTATTTCAAACCTCAATAAAACCTAAATATCAAAACTAGGCAGCTGCTCTGTGCAGCAGGATGGTGTCATCTGGTGCAAGCTGTATAAAATAAATGTGTCTCTACCTTAGTGGCACTTCTGACACTGAGAGGAGGAGGCCAGGGTCTCATAAGTTCTGCCAGTTAAGCTCTGCCAGTCAACACCTGCTGGAGGTGCCTCGCTCAAGGTACAAACAATGGGGAGACCGGTCATTTTCTGTTGCCGGCCCAAAAGCCTGGAACAGTCTCCCCCTTGAGCTGCGTGCCACCTCTGATCTGACTCTGTTCAAAACCAGACTGAAGACCCACTTGTTCAAAAAAGCTTTCAGTGTGTAACTTTTATTACTTTTGGTATTTTAATATGTAGCATTTTTTATTTCCATTGCCTTTTTATTTCCACTTGTTCAAGGCAGGCAGGTCTCCAGATGATCATCAGTCATTGTGGATCTGTTTTTGGACTTGATGATTTTCATGTGTGAAAAAGCAGACTCACACAGGTAGGTAGATCCAAAAAGTGCTGTTAAGTTCAAAGCACATCTTCGAATGTAAGGATACTTTTCTTCTGAGAGCAGACTCAAGAACTCTCCATCCATGCCAGGTGATGCTCGAATTACAGATGAGGCAAATAGACTTTGAATTAGAATAAACAAAAAATACTCCTCCTCCCACTCTGTGTGAAAATAATACGTTTTTGTTTGCTTGTTTGCTAGTTTTCCATCCATGTTTACTGTGTACCGACAGCTTTATGTGAAAGGGAGACAATTCAACTTACTCCTTCATTTTTAAAAACTGTGTTAGGATAGGCTAAGTACTTGGTGACCGTACAGTACTGTACATGTATTCATTTGTAAAAAAAAAAAAAAAAAAAAAAAATTTTTTTTTTTTTTTCCTGGGGGCCGGACCAAAGGTGGGGGCGGGCCGGATGCGGCCCGCGGGCCGTGGTTTGGGGAACACTGCCTCAAAGTCTTAACCCAAGTCAGTATTTGTGTGCGACCTGGATCTGGTAGCAAACAGGAATTGGCAATGATTATTTCTTCTGCAAGGGAAAAAGACCTGATTTTATGTTGTGGGTCCACACTACTGAGGGCAGCCTGAAGCAGTCTCTCAATCTGCTGGATAGGGGGGTTCGGGGTCTGCGGGTTCGCCGTGGGCGGGGCTGGCAGTGCGCTCCCTCCGGGGCTGCTTGGGCTCGGGTGTCCTGTTCTGGCCTGTCGGCAGGGCGCAGGGTGGGCCGGATCTTGGATGTCTGCTACTCTCCGCCCCGGAATGAATGGGCCTACCTCCTGGGTTTGGATGTGGGCTGCCCCAAGTAGGGAGCAGGTACATGTCTTGGACCTAGGGGGTATAGAGTGTGCATCGGGATTATGAATGGAGCGTGTCGTTATTGTTTGTCTTTCTGTGACTGAGGGTGAGTATGAGGGTGGGTCTGAATGAGTGTGTCTGTGTATGAATGTTTAAGTGTCAGGCTGGGACTTGGACTGCCCCCTCTCTGATACTTCTGAGGCTACTGAATGTCGCGCTCCTGCCACGTGGCCCCCTGGTGGGTGTTCCTCTGCCTGCGGGCGTGCTTGGGGCCCTCACTATCTGGGGCTGGGCGCTTGGGCGTTTGTCGGCTCGGCCTGGTGGCTGCCTGGTGGGGCTCGTGTCCTCTGGTCCTGTCGGGTCTGGGCTTGAGGGATGGGCGTCCCCGGTGCCCGAGCCTCGGTGACCGGACCTGGGGCTACGTCGGTGCAGCGGGCTCCGACGGGGGCCTGTGTATTGTCGCGGTTGACCCCGGGGGGTCATTGTGTGTGGTCGCTGGTGGGGTTCGTCCGGTTCTTCCCCTTGGTCGGATCTGGGGAGTGGACGAGTGGCTCGTCCTGTTCGGGTGGTCCTGGGGACTCTGGGCTCGGGGTCCTTCCTGGGGTCTTGGGCTTTGATCGCCCCTTCGTCTGTCTCGGGCTTTGGGGGGACGGGTCTCTGATGCTTCACAGTCGCTACTAAATGTTCTATTGGAGGAACCTTATTCACTTATGCATGCTCACAACCACACACAAATGGATGCAGGGATGTATATGTAGATATATGCAGATATGTAGATGGGTATATGAATGAATATAAATGTATATGTATGTATACTGTATATATATTTGTAGGTATGGGTATGTGTATTTATAGAAATCTACTGCAAGGTCATGAATATTATAGTCTTTATGCATGTATGTTTCGTTGCTGTGTTCTGTCATGTGCTTTGCAGGATTGTGGACGGAGGTTGGGTGTGTTTGCCTTGTGCTCTTTTTGTGGATAATTGTTGTTTTGTTGTCTTACTTTCTCTTTTCTTTCTTTCTCTCTTAAAAAAAAAAAATATATATATATATATATATATATAATAAAAAAAATACATATTGGAGTGAGAGGATGGCTAAAAGGTGTGAAGGGAGGCCATCTATAAATGGAAAAAAATAATAATAATCTGCTGGATAACGAGAGTGGCCTCCTGCATCTGTACAACAGCGACCCCTGGGGTTGATGAGTGCTCTGTGCGTTCGTCTTCAGAGTGGGAGCTCACACACTTCTCCTTCCGTGAAGGCTTTGCTGGAGGAGGCATCCTTGGGTCCTCAGCTGCGTGTCGTGCAGGATCCATCTCTGTGTGTCCTGCAGACGTGTGAACTGGGACCACATACCCCCCCTTCAGCGAACGTCTCCCCGGAGATGTCACTGGGCACGAGGCCGGGCACCCCTCCCCCAACGAAATCCTCCTCGGCGCTGTTGACAGCGTGGGAAGTGGGGCAGTAGGCGGGGCGGGCAGAAACCCGGAAACATTCAGCGTCTTCGTTCGCCGCTTCCTCCCGCGGCGACGCGGTGCTGGAGCTGGACTGGACCAGAACCGTTCGGGTTCCGAGTCGTCCTCAGAAATGGACCACAAAGCCAACGCAGGCGAAGGAGGGCAGAAAAAAACCATTTCGGAGCGGTCGCCTCCGCGTTTCCTCCGCGCTCGCTCCTCCAGTAAAAGAGGAGATGGCAGGATTTCCTGTCCGGGTCCGTAACTCCAACCGGGTTCCGTCTGAAACCCGCTGACTCGAATGGCGGCTGCTTCCTTCTGAGCTGTAGCCGTCATTTTCTGCTCACGAGTGACTTGGATCATCTGTCTGCGGGGTTCCGGTCAGGTGGGGTCATTATGTCACGATCTGGTGCGGTGTTGGTGAACCCGGAGATGCAGACAGGCAGAACACTCGGAGGCACGAGTTGAAGATTAATAAATCTTTTAATATGTTGTGAACACAAACTCATAAAAAAACTAAGACATGGCAGTACTCACGACTTTTAGAATTAGGCTGTGGCACAAGCATGGACACGACACACCAGGTAGATCGACGAATGACCCCACACTCAAACCCACACCCACATAAACTAATATATGCACCGTCATTACCCAAAACCCAAAACACCTGAGAATGCAGCAGTCCAGTAATTACCCAAAACCCAAAACACCTGAGGAATGATGCAGTCCAGTAATTACCCAAAACCCAAAACACCTGAGAATGATGCAGTCCAGTAATTACCCAAAACCCAAAACACCTGAGGAATGGCCCACCATCCTGACAGTATTCAAATGTCTTCATGGTCTCGCCCCACAGTATCTGTCCGACCTTCTCCAGCTGTACATTCCCTCACGCTCTCGGAGGTCAGCAGATCAGCTGCTGCTGGTCGTCCCAAAGTCCAACAGGAGGCTGAGAGGTGACCGAGCGTTCTCAGTCGCTGCCCCTAAACTGTGGAACGAGCTGCCTCTGCGTGTCAGACAAACTGACTCACTTCCTGTTTTCAAATCTGCTCTGAAGACACATTTTTTCTCTTTGGCTTTTAACACAGCTTGAAATGTTGGTTTTATGGTTTTTAAGTTATTTGTTTTATAGTTTTTACTGTTTGCTGTTTTAATCTGGTAGTTCATCACTTTTCTGGTATTTGTTGAGTTTATAGTTTTATGCTTGTTTGTGTTAGTGTACAGCACTTTGGCCAACGGTGTTGTTTTAAAGTGCTTCATAAATAAAAGTTGTATTGTATTGTATAGTAGTACTGTTTCTTGTACAAGTATTGTTGTTTTTTTCTAGTACTGTTGCTGATACATGTACAGTTTCTGATACAACTATTGTTTCTGGTACAAGTACTGTTTCTGATACAAGTATTGTTGCTAATACAAGTATTGTTGCTAATACAAGTACTGATGCTGATACTAGTACTTATTCTTTTTTTTTGAGTTACATGATTTTTATTTGGAAGTCACGAGGCCCACCCCAACGTGACTAGTACTTCTTCTGATACTTATACTGCTCTTGATACTAGTACTGCTGCTGCTACTTGAACTGCTGCTGATACTAGTACAGGTACTGCTGCTTTTAGTGCCATTGCTGATCCAATGCAAGTTAAGGCTATTTTTAAAGCTTCTACATTAAAACAGGTTTTAACTGCTGCTGATACTAGTACAGGTACTGCTGCTTTTAGTGCCATTGCTGATCCAATGCAAGTTAAGGCTATTTTTAAAGCTTCTACATTAAAACAGGTTTTAATGTAACCTTCTGATCCATGTTCTTGTGATGGATGGGACCAAGTGGTTGTTGCAAGGTTCCTTTAACTGTCCTCAGGTGTTCCTCAGTTCGAGACTCTGCTGGAACTGCTCCACACAAAGCTTTGTCTCCTAACGTCCATCCTTGCCTTCTTGTTTCTTGTGTCCTCGCAGTTTGGAGGAGGTGAATGACTCCCAGCTGGTGTGTGAGACCAGTTCCAGTAATCAGACTCATTCTGTTCCTGTTCGGGTTTTCTTTGGTAAAGCTGAGCGGACTCTTCCTAATGTCACCTTCCGTTACCTTGACGACCCTGTCATCACAGATGCCACACCTGCAGAGAGTTTTTATGCGTGAGGAATCAATAATTGATTAAAAATAATCTCATATGTCCACGCGACCTGATCAGGCATCAGTTTTCTGTTTCAGAGGCGGCCGTGTCGTCATGGTAACAGGAAGAAACCTGGATGTGGTGCAGCGACCAAAGATCTCCATGAGGGTGGAGCCTGTGGAGGTTCAGAGGGTAAAACGAAGACGACGATTGGCTCTGCTGACCACTAAGCAACAACTGGTGTTCAACCCCTCCCTGATGATGGTGAGACCTTCTGACCAGTAAAAACCACCGTCATAAGTTCTCACCTGTCTGATCAGCTGTCTGATCACCTGTCTGATCACCGATCTGTTTCTCAGGTATCCCAGCGCTGTTCTGTCCACTCGTCTTCTCAGATGACGTGTTCAACCCCTGCAGTGTCCCCAGAGCTCAAAGTTAAAGACGTTTGGTTTCAGCTGGACAATGTTAAAGTTCTCTATGAGAGCATCAAGGTACCTGCTGGGTTTTATGGATTCTTACATTCAGATTCATGCTCACAAAATCTGTTGCTTCTGTTGGAGAAATTCTCTCAATCTCTGATGTTTACTCAGAAGAACTACTTTCAAAACAGGCGACAGTTTTAAAACGGTATTTTACTGACAGGTTACATAAATATACATAGATGTATACACATGAAGACCAGTCACAGTCATATTTGTTCATAACTTGTAACACAT
Source organism: Garcialebias charrua (assembly GCA_038048925.1). NCBI lineage: Eukaryota > Metazoa > Chordata > Actinopteri > Cyprinodontiformes > Rivulidae > Garcialebias > Garcialebias charrua. The sequence continues at coordinate 32,592 of JBBPBX010030487.1, forward strand.
AAATTAGTACATTTCAGAGTTGCCGAATCTAAGCAGTTTCCGGAAATCACCCTGACAAGAGTTCCCAGATTTTGTTCCAGCGGCAGCTACTGTCCTCCTGTCTAAAAATCCGCCTGCTGCTAAAACAGGACACTGCACAAAAACCATAGATATACGGGAGTATCAGATGTGGTATATCTCCGCATCCTTCACATATACGGACAATTTCCGGGAATTTCCGTATCGCATCCTCGGAAAATCCAGTTTCGGATATCCCCGGATACGAACAGATCCGAACTTTATTGATCCTTAAAAAATCACAAAATCCGGATACTTTATCTGCTGCAGATCCAGAAATATGTGGCTCTGTTATCCCTCGGGATTACTGCTTACATCTCTTCGGATACTTGCCGCATATATGACGTATGATTGTTTATATTTACGTATACGTGACAGATGTCAGTCGTATATTTATGGATTTTTATCTGTGAAGTATCTGTGAAGTATGCGATTTCTCAGAGATCCAGCAGATCTTTGACGTATCACGTTTAAGATGTCAGTCGTATATTTATGGATTTTTATCTGTGAAGTATATCTGAAGTATGCGATTTCTCAGAGATCCAGCAGATCTTTGACGTATCACGATGAAGATGTCAGTCGTATATTTATGGATTTTTATCTGTGAAGTATATCTGAAGTATGCGATTTCTCAGAGATCCAGCAGATCTTTGACGTATCACGATGAAGATGTCAGTCGTATATTTATGGATTTTTATCTGTGAAGTATATCTGAAGTATGCGATTTCTCAGAGATCCAGCAGATCTTTGACGTATCACGATGAAGATGTCAGTCGTATATTTATGGATTTTTATCTGTGAAGTATATCTGAAGTATGCGATTTCTCAGAGATCCAGCAGATCTTTGACGTATCACGATGAAGATGTCAGTCGTATATTTATGGATTTTTATCTGTGAAGTATCTCTGAAGTATGCGATTTCTCAGAGATCCAGCAGATCTTTGACGTATCACGTTTAAGATGTCAGTCGTATATTTATGGATTTTTATCTGTGAAGTATCTCTGAAGTATGCGATTTCTCAGAGATCCAGCAGATCTTTGACGTATCACGATGAAGATGTCAGTCGTATATTTATGGATTTTTATCTGTGAAGTATCTCTGAAGTATGCGATTTCTCAGAGATCCAGCAGATCTTTGACGTATCACGATGAAGATGTCAGTCGTATATTTATGGATTTTTATCTGTGAAGTACCTGGAAATATGCGATCCCTCAAGAGTTCCAGCAGATCTTTGGCGTATCACGTCGTTGCAGATGTCATTCGGATATTTAAGGATTTTTCATTTATGCAAATTCATGCATATTTGGGAATATGATATACTCTGCCTGAAAATACAGGTTTGCATGTAGGTAGACCATGTAAAACACCAATGGTTACCGGTAGTTGTTTTTTTTTTACCCTAACCCTCCATTTATTTTTTATTTTTAATATGTGAAGCACTTTATATAACTACATTTGTTTTAAATCTGCAATACAAATAGTTGGCTTCTAACATCTTTACATTTTAACATCACCCAGTTTTCTACATCAACATTAGTCTTTAATTTAGATTTATGTACCAACATCATGATGTACAAATCACAAGCTGGACCAAAAGCAGTCTAGTAAATACACAGTGGTTTGTATCTTCAGAACTACTACGGTAATGCAAACATCAGACATAAAAAAACTGACCATGACTTTAAATTTATTTTTTTATTAACACCCCCCCCCACACACACACACACACACACACGCACACAAAGAGGAAAAGAAGAGGAGATGTATGGATGCAGTTAGAGAGGACATGAAGGTAGTTGGAGTGAGAACAGAGGATGCAGAGGACAGAGTGAGGTGGAGGAGGATGACTCGCTGTGGTGACCCCTGAAAAGGGAAAAGCCAGAAGAAGGTGCTCAAGGCAGCCTGGGTTGCATTTCTCACTGGGCACTCTGCGATGGACTTTGTTCTGAAGCTCAGCAAATGAGTCAGAGGCGCTCCTCTCTCGCAAAATCCTCCATCCTCTTAACTTTGTAGGCAATCGTGGAGCTCAGTAAAGAAGGTATTTGTCAACATATTTGACTCCTTTTTAACTGACAGAAAAGTCTAATGTTCATGTAATAACAGCGTCCATGAGGTTAAGACTTGTACTCGAAGAACAAGGGAAACAGCGTGTGTTGGGGTAACCTAGGTTTGACACCCTGATGCATGCTCAATAATCCAGGTAGAAAAATCTAAAAAAGCTAAGTCTGGTCCTCTGGACATTCAAAAAATAAAAAATAAAGCACAAAAAAAAACTGTAGAAACGTTTCGTCTTTCGTCCGAAAGACTTCCTCAGTCTGAGAAGCTGTATTCAGCTCAGTCTTATAAATAGCACCCTCCCACAGTGGATCAACCAGTTGGCTGATGACAGCCTGAAACCAGCTGCTCACATGAGCAAGGAGGACCATCAGCCTGACGATGGATCGTTAACACCCTGATGGTTGTTTGCTATTCACAGAGGGCTGAGTGATACTAGCAATAACAGCA
>JBBPBX010030488.1:0-35154 GCA_038048925.1 Garcialebias charrua
TTCAAACTGGGAGACAGAACTGGAGGTTAAACTAATAGTAAATAAACACAGAGACTAAACAGACAGAATTGGAGGTTAACCTAATAGTAAATAAACTGGAGGTTTAAACTAAAAGCAAAAACTGGGAAACTACCTGAAACATGAAGTACACTAGGATGACAAAACTGGAGGTGACAACTATTAAAACATGGAGACTAAATCAGAAGGGAAACTAAATAAAACATCACAAGGGGAACAGACAAGAACAAAAGGATGCCCACTAGATGGTGCCATCCTCATAGTACCCCCCCTCAAGGACACTCCCAGGTGTCCAAGAAAAACACCCCCAAAAATCCAGGGTGGGCGGAGGGAGGAAACAGCAAGGAAGGAGGGCACGAGGAAGACAAGGGACACAAGGACAACACAAGGGGCAAACACAACGACTAAACCTAAAAACTGTTGCAACTAAACAAAGACCCAACCTAAAACTGTGAAAGCTAAACACAAAGCCCAAACCTAAGACAACGTCAAAAAACCAAAGAGGGTCCGACATCGGGCAATGGCCGGTCAGGCGGTCGACCGGGAGGTCGCCCATCAGGCAGGAGCCGGTCGGGCGGTCGACCGGGAGGTCGTCCATCAGGCAGGAGCCGATCGGGTGGTCGACCAGGAGGTCGCCCATCAGGCAGGAGCTGGTCGGGCGGTCGACCGGGAGGGCTCGAGACGGCCGCCGGCGACGGCGGCAAGACGGCTTCAGCAAGCGTAGAGACGTCCTTGATGACGTCGAGCTTAGAGACGTCGAGCGTAGAGACATACTTGATGACGTCGAGCATTAAGACTTCGAGCGTTGCGACATCCCCAATGTCGTCGAGCGTTGAGACATCCCTGATGTCGTCGAGCGTTGCGACATCCCCGATGTCGTAGAGCGTTACGACATCCCCGATGTCGTCGAGCGTTGCGACATCCCCGATGTCGAGCGTTGAGACATCCCCGATGTCGAGCGTTGAGACATCCCCGATGTCGAGCGTTGAGACGTCGAGCGTTGCGACATCCCCGATGTCGAGCGTTGCAACATCCCCGATGTCGTCGAGCATCGAGACATCCCCGATGTCGTCAAGCGTTGCGACATCCCCGACGTCGCAGAGCGTAGAGACGTCTGCGGCGCTGGGAACCTCTGTGGAGGTCGAGGCGTCTGCGGCGCTGGGAACCTCTGTGGAGGTCGAGGCGTCTGCGGTGCTGGGACCCTCTGTGGAGGTCGAGGCGTCTGCGGCGCTGGGACCCTCTGTGGAGGTCGAGGCGTCTGCGGCGCTGGGACCCTCTGTGGAGGTCGAGGCGTCTGCGGCGCTGGGACCCTCTGTAGAGGTTGAGGCGTCTGCGGCGCTGAGACCCTCTGTAGAGGTCGAGGCGTCTGCGGCGCTGGGACCCTCTGTAGTGGTCGAGGCGTCTGCGGCGCTGGGACCCTCTGTAGAGGTTGAGGCGTCTGTGGCGCTGTGACCCTCTGTAGAGGTCGAGAGACCCTCTGGAGGCGAGAGACCCTCTGGAGGCGAGAGACCCTCTGGAGGCGAGAGACCCTCTGGAGGCGAGAGAACCTCTGGAGGCAAGGAACCAGGAGACGAGGAACCAGGAGACGAGGAACCAGGAGACGAGAAGTCATCTGTTGAGACCAGGAGACGAGGAACCAGGAGACGAGAAGTCATCTGTTGAGACTGCGAGCGAGGAGACCACCGTCGGGACAGCGAAGACGAGGAACCAGGAGACGAGAAGTCATCTGTTGAGACTGTGAGCGAGGAGACCACCGTCGGGACTGCGAGCGAGGAGACCACCGTCGAGTCTGCAGGCGAGGAGACCACCGTCGAGTCTGCAGGCGAGGAGACCACCGTCGAGTCTGCAGGCGAGGAGACCACCGTCGAGTCTGCAGGCGAGGAGACCACCGTCGAGTCTGCAGGCGACAGTCTGGGTACCGGCGTGGAAGCCGGTCCTGGAGGTACAGCACCATCTATAGCAGCTGGGGAAACGATGCCCTCTGTGGAAGCTGGAGACACTGTGGGAACTGTGGAGACTACACCCTCTGTAGATACTGGAGCTGCAGGTTCAAGACCGGCTGCAGGCTCCTGACCGGCTACAGGCTCAGGACCGGCTGCGGACGAATCAGCCACGTGGACTGAGGCTGGGTCAGCAGGACCTCTCTGTCGTCGACGGCGGCGGCGTGCAGACGGCGAGGGTGAAGCAGAACAGGCAGGTGAAGAAAAACATACCGAAACAGAGTCTATGGTGTCTGACTGGTGGAGATCTGGGTCTAAGGGGTCATAACGGGTTGGTGTAGGAGGACTGACAGCACCAGATTGGACGAGCGGCCTCAACCACTCCATTACTGCCAGCACCGCGTCCAGGATCTCCCCCATACCAGGTGTACCACATAGTTCAGGTAGACGGATAAATACATGAAACAGTCTGTTCGTGACAACCCACCTCTCCCACAGGGTGTAGGAGCCTGAGTCCACAAACCACCGGACAGGTTCACAGAGCTGCTGAAACTCCTCCTCAGACAGCCCGGAGAGGAAGCACTTGTCTGCTGGGTTCAAACTTGGCAGCCGCATACTGTCAGGTTTTGCAGGCAGGACAGAACCCAATTGCAGACAAGAACTCTCACAGGGAGCCAGGAGTTACAAAGAAGGTGTATTTAATGACAACAAAATCATAAGGCTGTCTGTGCAGCAAAAACACTTACATGAGCTGGGAACACAGAGGAATACCAAACGATGCGGCTGCCATGACTGAGACACAGAACAGGGCTTATATACACACAGACAAGATGAGACAAAATCACAAACACCTGGGGACAATTAACTAGAGACAATTAACTAGACACACAGAGCAGGACTCAGAACAGGACTGGGAAAACTAAACCTGAAACATGAAAAGTAAACTAAGAAGACAGAACTGGAGGTTAAGCTAACAGTAAATAAACATAGAGACTAAAGTGGAGGTTAAGACTAAAGTGGAGGTTCAAACTGGGAGACAGAACTGGAGGTTAAACTAATAGTAAATAAACACAGAGACTAAACAGACAGAATTGGAGGTTAACCTAATAGTAAATAAACTGGAGGTTTAAACTAAAAGCAAAAACTGGGAAACTACCTGAAACATGAAGTACACTAGGATGACAGAACTGGAGGTGACAACTATTAAAACATGGAGACTAAATCAGGAGGGAAACTAAATAAAACATCACAAGGGGAACAGACAAGAACAACAGGATGCCTACTAGATGGTGCCATCCTCACACTACGTGCAGCTAGAATGTTAAGAGGGGTGATTTCTATATGGGTAAGGTGGACACCTAAAAATCCAGTCCGCCGCTGTAGCTCAGAGCGATAGTGCACTGCTATTTTGACCTGGCGAAGCGGGTTCGCTTCCCGCCTGGTACAAAGTTATTTTACTTTTATTTATTTATTTTTTGGAGTAAATAAAAAGGAGTTTGTTAACCAAACAAACTCCTTTTTATTTAAAAGAAAATGTGAATTAAAAAAAAAAGTAAAATAACTTTGTACCAGGCGGGAAGCGAACCCGCTTCGCCGGGTCAAAATAGCAGTGTGCGATCGCTTTGAGCTACACAGCGGACTGGATATTTAGGTGTCCACCTTACCCATATAGAAATCACCCCTCTTAACATTCTAGCTGCACGTAGAAGTTAGAGATTATTAGTTATATTTTAAAACCCTGGCTGCGCGCAAGAGTTAGACAATATTAGTTATTGTTTAATGACATATCAGGTCGCGCGGAAAAACAGAAATGGGTGTGCGCTTCGTGTTATTTACGTTCTAACAGATACATAAGCTGATTTGTAATCAGTTTTTAACAAAAATTTAACTCAGAAAAACAAATTCAGCTAACAATTTTTTAGGGGTTTCTGTAGTTAATTTTTAATGAAATGCAGCCCTTGCGCTGAGATTGTTAGAACGAGTCCAGCCCCTGCTGCAAACAACGAATCAAATGTGAGCAGTACATGACGTCAAACTGGGCCGGGGGAGCTCGACCCGAACAGAACCACGGTGGAGATGGTTCCAAAACGAGGGCGGACCCGGGGAAAAAAAGGAAAATGCAAACACGCTGAACCCCGGTTAGAAGGCGGGGCGGGGCGGCCCGGGCCATAGAGGGCCGGTCAATGCGAAAACGGCTACAGATAAGCGTTAGTGATTTATAATGTTTACTACTTCACCTGCAATTGGTCAACAATGGCTCCACGCTCAAAATGTCCTTGTGAAGACCAGCCAGCAGTGATGGGCTCATTCCGGTCATCAGGATGTCGTGGGTCAAAATACAGGCTGTTCAGCATTCTCCTGGAAAACTACTTGACGCAGAAGTCATGCCTTAAATGACACCAACATGAAAAATGTGGTTATATCAAACACATATTAGCAAATCTGTTTGTAGAAGTGTTATTAAAAAAAGGTCCAAAAACTATTCCAGATCATACAATTGTAGAAAACATTTAAAACCGTGCATATGTCATTGCATTTATTTCTTATCTAGTGCCAGTAGAAAACAACAATACTTAACACAATACAATTAACTACAATTGTACAATATTGAATAGTTTTTTGACTGGAATAAGACAAAATAAGTGATATTGTATTATTCCAGTTGTTGGTGAAGTTTGACTGAAAGTCACCTTTCTGGGTATTTGTGTTATAAGCATAATATGAAATTTCTCCAGGAACACTGATTAAACTCACTTTAAGACTTGCAGCTCATCCAAGTAGCAGGTGCAGTTCGTTTTTGGGCTGGCCCCTTCCATGTACAAGGCAACTGGGTGCAGGTTGGTTTAGAATGTATTTCCAGCATGGTTGCAGCCACCTCCTTGTCTGCAAAAACAAACACAATATACAACCATATTGTATGTGTCATTATGGAATTCACATGCAAAATATATAGTTTGTAATATATTTAAGATTTTCACACATTTAACTTTACGTCTAATAAAGTGTAAGCTGTATAAACAGCGTGTCAAAAGTGCAATAGTAAATACGTTATCAAACATAATTAAATTTTCCCAGGAAAGCTATAATAAATGTAGCCTGGTTAAAACCAGACCCTTGTACTTCACTTCGCTTTGTACTAGGGTCTGGGACCTGTCCCATAGACAGCGATTTCTCTGGTAGATTTTTGAATGGACCAATCAGAGAATGGAAGGCGGAGTTTTGTTAGTTTAGACTGGCGAGGTCCAGGCTATAAGATAAATAGCTCAGAAACCACTCGGTGGATATTTTTACTGCTACCAGTGTGTAATTATATAGCTCTAATTTACTGACTGTTGGCCTAAATGAAACATTTGAGATAAAATTCGATTTTTTATCATTTATTTTCGTAGCGCACCCGAGGCTGTTTGGAAAATGTCAAACCGAAACTATTTAAATCCAGCAGATTTGACCATTTCGTGAATTGATTTAGGAACTGTTAAGCTCAGGAACACTTCTGATATAACGTCAGTATGAAATATATTTTTTATCAGCAGAGAAATAATAGTTTTTTACCTTGTTTTGATGAAAATTCCTTCGTGGCGGCAGCCATTTTGAATGACGACGTCAGTCGACGTCGTTCAAAACTCCGCCTTCTGTTCTCTGATTGCTCAGGAACACTCTGATATAACGTCAGCTAAGAAATATATTTTTCTCAGCAAAGAAATAATAGTTTTTTTACCTTGTTTTGATGAAAATTCCTTCGTGGCGGCAGCCATTTTGAATGACGACGTCAGTCGACGTCGTTCAAAACTCCGCATTCTGCTCTCTGATTGGTCCGGTCAAAAATCTACCGGAGATATCCTTGTCTATGGGAGAAATGCCAGACCCAGTACAAAGCGAAGTGAAGTACAAGGGTCTGGTTCTAACCAGGCTATAATAAATGTATCTCTTGGGATAGTTCTTATTTTTCACATCACAACATCACCAATTGTCTTAGGTTGTATTTAAGACATAGTTTACAAAAATCAAATAAGAAATAAGGACGCTGTGAACATTTGTGTGACTCAAACGTCATGTTTTTGTTTACATACTGTGCTTATACTGACAGCTCTTATGAAGACATAGCGCTAGTTATAGCAGCTAACAGAAGATGTTAAACCTGTAACAATAACCAAACCAGTCTAAATATCAGAAGTATTGGTGTGAGAAATTTAAAACATGGTGTGACTGACTCAAACGTCATGTTTTCGTTTACATACTGCGCTAATACTGACGGCTCTTATGAAGACATGGCGCTAGTTATAGCAGCTAACAGAAGATGTTAAACCTGTAACAATAACCAAACCAGTCTAAATATCAGAAGTATTGGTGTGAGAAATTTAAAACATTTATTTCTGACGCTTGGATATACAGGTTGTTGACGACACACAACGACTCACCCTGCTGGACAGTCGCAAAAAAGCCTGAAGGATTTCCCCATTTTCCATCAGCGCACACAATCACCTCCTCTTGTATCCGCGGCACAATGTTCAGGCATTTTGACCAGTGGTTGTTCACTATTTTAAGAAAACAAGCTTCTAAATTACAACTCGCTATCATTACGAAGCTCTTCGGCTCCTTCCCACCCCCCTGCATCCGGTTTCGGCTTTTTGCCGTCCAATCAGAACGCTCGTTTCAGGCGAGCTTTGCGTGATGACATCAACTGGTAAAAGGTCTATTAAAAAGAACTTTTACGATAACAGCACTGTCAGAGACACGGCTCAATGATGATAACACAAATGTTTACATCGAAGGTTATGAATTATATCATATGAACAGAAATAATAAGAGGTGGTGGAGTCGCTCTATTTGTTAACAATGAAATAAAATGTAAATTAATTAGCGAAATGTCAATAATTGTTGATAATATCATGGAAATGATAACAATAGAAATAATAAACAAGAATGATAAAAACATAATAAAAGTTTTTTCATTCCACCTTTATTTAGTCAGGTAAATCTTTTGAACCTCATGGGCTCATTTACGAAAGCGACCTGCTAAAACTAAAGAACAATGAACAACAATGGTAGAATTTCCTTAAACAATAAACAATAAACAAACAAACAATAAACAATAGAAAACAAAAGAGAGAAAAAAAAACAAAAGCAAGATTTTTTTTTTAAATAAAGTATCAAAAAACTAGCAAAACATTAAAACTAGCAAAACATAAAAAATAAAAATAAAAAAAAGTTGTGTATATAGATCACCAGGATCAAATATAGAAATATTCTCTGATAAAATCTTGGAGCTATTGGAAAAGAGCTGTAATAAAAAAGTTTTTTTTTGTGTGGAGACGTTAAGATTGATTTTGGAAATAAAACGGATTCAAATAACATCAGTACATTTATAAATGCAATGTATAGTTTAAATCTGTATCCATTGATATCAAAGCCAACAAGAACTACAACTCATAGTGCCACAATAATTGATAGTATTTTCACAAATATAACAAATGGGGACACACACACACACACACAAACACACACATACGGTACACACACACAAACAGAGTCCCAATACATAGTTCCCACACACATGACCAGTATTGCGCAATACAGGGCTGCTCTGCTGAAAAGAAACATATCTTTCATCAGTGCTTTGATCACATCTGTGATAAAATTCTCCATCCAAACTGGTTTTGTCCCACCTACCTTGAAAATAACAATCAAACCTCTTCTTCAGATGCCCACCTAGGATCCAGCCTATCATGTCAACTAGACCTGTTGCCAACCTTCCATTTTTGTCCAAAGTGATGGAAAAACTTATGGCAGCCCGGCTACATGACCAGCTAACCGCTAATAATATCTATGAAGTATTCCAGTCCCACTTTCGTTCAGCTCATAGCACGGAAACAGCTCTGGTCAGGGTCACAAATGACCTTCTGATGGCAGCTGATGCTGGTTCTCCTTCCCTTCTGATCCTCCTGGACTTGAGCTCAGCTTTTGATACTGTGGATCCTTCTCCACTGCCTACAACACACTGCACGACTGACTGAGACAACTCTGGAATGGCTCCGCTCTTACCATAGGCGTAATTTACACGGGGGATGGGGGGGATTTAACCCCCTCAATAATTGGATCCAGTGATATTAACCCCCCCAAAAAAATGGCATCATTCATTTCAAGCTCCCGGATTAACTGGAGGTGCGCGCGCGGCGCGGAGGAGGAGCGCATTTCAGCAGGTGAGAGACTGCTCTCTCTCTCTGCCTTCAAAGCTGCCGTTCGGTTCTCCCCTCCTCCTCCCCCCTCCAGCACTCCCTGCCTCTGTCACTAGCCTCGCGAGAACTGCCCCCTGCAGTAGCCTCGGTGGCAGTTCTCGCGATGTTACTGCTGGCAGCGGGGAACACAAACCCGGAAAAACACAGAGATGGATGAATGTAACTAACGAGAGAGAAGGCGTCCTGCCAAAAAAGTTAAGACTTCGTGTAAATATCTTGAAAAATGGGACAGCGAATTTACTTTCCTAAAGAAGAGTAGGGTGGGGCACAATTACGCGTTTTGTAAGATTTGTAACTGCGACTTTAGTGTCTCTCATGGGGGAAGGAACGATGTCCGTCTGCATGAAAAATCCGTCCAGCACAAAGGTAGGCATATCAGATTGTGATCACATAACTGGTTTGAAAGAGGCTGATATGTAGTTATTTTAGATTTCTTGTAAACCTGTCTTAAAATGTAAGGGGTCCTGGACTTTGTTGGGCTAGTGCAGGGGTCTGCAACCTGCGGCTCTGGAGCCACATGCGGCTCTTTGGTCCCTCAGCAGTGGCTCTTCCAAGCTTTGATCAAAACTAACTTTAAACTGAATTTTATTTGTTCTTATAACAACAAAAAGGGCTAGTTTTAGCAGTTTTTCCTGTCATTTCCTTTGCAAATGTGTGAATACTAGAACTAATAGAAGGAGTAAAACATAAGTTAACTTTATTTATTCGAAGTAGGATATTTAATTTTTCCACAATTAAAATAATTTACCTAGACCTGCATAGTTCATTATTTTATTTTTTAATTGGGAAAGATCACATTATTTTTCCTTCTTTATGATAATCTGGTCTTTTTTAGTCTTAAAATGTAAAAATATCAACAAATGGTTAGATATTTTCAGCTTTACAATGGCCAGAAAACTACAGGTCAGAAAATTGTCCTCTAACAAACTTAAAGTGGTCTGTGGGCCACCAGTTGAGAATCCCAGTTGTAGCAGGTATTGTGGCTCCGGAAACGTTTAATTTAGTGAACAAAGGGGCAGAAATGGCTCTTTTGATCATAAAGGTTGCAGATCCCTGGGCTAGTGGGATGGCTCGGCGTACCCGTGCTCTTGTCATATTATGGCTGTATTTGAATCATTTGTTGTAATTTTTCCTAGTTAAACTGTAGTGAACCAGGTAAATACACACTCTTTGACAATTGTGAAATTGAGGTATGTTATATAATAAATCTTAAAAATGTAAAATATGTGTTATGGCTGAAAAAAATGCAGAAAAATAGTGAGTTTTTTTCTTACTTGTTGAACCTATGTGGAGCAAAAAAGGAGCAGAATAAATACAGAGAAAACAGGAAAGTTAAGTAAATCACAGTAAATCACAGTAAAAGCATTACAATATATTTTAACCCTAAAATATCCTGAATCATAAAAAAAAGTTATTTATTCGATAAATAAATAGGTAGAGAGCATAACCCCCCCAATGTTAGACCTAAAGTTACGCCCTTGGCTCTTACCTCTGACAGATCTGAGTATAGCTGTGTTTCCATCAAGGTTTCTAGCTGCGCATTTTGAAGTATCGCAGCAGAAAAGCTTAATGGAAACGGCAAAATGCGCAGTTACTTCCTGAAATTCGCCAAAAAGTTTATACGCTCGCTTGAGGTGGTTTTTGGGATCTTCGAAACCGAGCAGATGCGCAAAACGACAGATGGAAACACATTTGCCGACTCGTGCTGCCGAAGCGAACATTCACGTCACGTGACTGATCAGCTGTTTCCGCTCCGGACAACATGTAACATCGCTAAAACTAGTTGGCATGACAGAATAAATACAACTTGCCCGATAGCAACACGTACCTGAAATATTCTCTCCATTTTGACGAGATGTGTGGCCGGGTTCTGTTTTCAACCGCTACTTCCTGTTTACTGTAGACATGCGCAGTGCTGACGTCTGACGTAATGACGCTGACGTCTGACGTAATGACGCTGTGCGTGGCTTGGTAGATGCGCTTCAAGCCAGCAGATGGAAACACTTCTGCTTCGCATTAATTTGTATTTACATATTTGCGAGATTTCAAAAATTAGCTCAAAAATCGAAATGAAAATGGATGGAAACACAGCTAGAGTCTCCATTGGGGAAGCAAGATCTCAGACCCACACGAGCCGTGTTTCCATCAAGGTTTCTAGGTGCGCATTTTGAAGTATCGCAGCAGAAAAGCTTAATGGAAACGGCAAAATGCGCAGTTACTTCCTGAAATTCGCCAAAAAGTTTATACGCTCGCTTGAGGTGGTTTTTGGGATCTTCGAAACCGAGCAGATGCGCAAAACGACAGATGGAAACACATTTGCCGACTCGTGCTGCCGAAGCGAACATTCACGTCACGTGACTGATCAGCTGTTTCCGCTCCGGACAACATGTAACATCGCTAAAACTAGTTGGCATGACAGAATAAATACAACTCGACCGATAGCAACACGTACCTGAAATATTCTCTCCATTTTGACGAGATGTGTGGCCGGGTTCTGTTTTCAACCGCTACTTCCTGTTTACTGTAGACATGCGCAGTGCTGACGTCTGACGTAATGACGCTGACGTCTGACGTAATGACGCTGTGCGTGGCTTGGTAGATGCGCTTCAAGCCAGCAGATGGAAACACTTCTGCTTCGCATTAATTTGTATTTACATATTTGCGAGATTTCAAAAAGTAGCTCAAAAATCGAAATGAAAATGGATGGAAACACAGCTACGGTCACCTGTGGTGTTCCTCAGGAGTCAGTCCTTGGACCCACATTATTTACCCTACAACCTCCCTCTCGGTGACATTATCACTCACCACAGGATCTCTTTTCAATGTTATGCAGATTACCTGCAGCTCTATATCAAAATAGATTCTACAGGTTCATTACTCTCTGCTTACTGGTGAGGGTCCTCGTTGATGTTGATGGTTGTTTTGATGTGGGTCATGACCAGTTTTTCGAAGTATTTAGCAACTATCGAGGTTGAGGGCTATTGGCCAGTATTCATTCAGACCAGTCACTGTAGAGCTCTTTGGGACTGGGATGATGGTGGCAGTCTTCAAGCAAGTGGAAACTGTTGCCAGGGTAAGAGAGGAGTTAAAGATGTCGACCAGCACCTTGCAGAGCTAATCAACACATTCTATCAACACTTTCCCGAGGATGTTGTCTGGGCCGGTTGCTTTGTGAGGGTTAATCCTCCTGAAAGTACTCCTTACTTGTGCTGAGGTCATGCTAGAACTGGGTGATATGGACACAACCATATGTATGTATGTAGTCTATATATACTGTTCCTTTTATAACATATCCACATGTGAGCAGGATACATAGGAGTGCAGTAGACCTTTAAGAGTTGGATCTTAACAGATGTAGAGCACATTCCAAATCTACGGATCAGCGTGTTAGCTTGTCCATGGAGCATACGACATGGACTGTAAATGTCTCTATCATCTGACAGGAATGCAGTCACATAGTGCCCCAAGTATTTACATTCATCACTGACATTCAGCCTGTTGCCCAACAGAAAGAAATCAGAGAACATCAACTCAGAGTCCTCTCTGCTCCACAGAATTATTATTATTATTATTTTTTTCTTTCGGCTTCATTCCATGCGTTAGGGGTCGCCACAGCGAACTGGTCGCATGAAGATTTGGCAGTTGTTTTTACGCCGGATGCCCTTCCTGACACAACCACAGACCACCGAGCAACCACAGCCCTCTGTGTGGAGCAGAGAGCTGATATCTAGGGTTCCCGGGGGAGCAGATGTGGGTTAAGGGCCTTGCTCAAGGGCCCAGAGTGGGGCAGATGAGGGTGGATACAAGTGTGACCGCTTCACTTATCCCACCCACATCTTTGATGTTGTCGGTACCGGGGCTTGAACCGGCGACCTTCCGATCACAAGCTCACCTTCTTAACCTTTGCGCCACCACTCACAGAATTATTATGCTACTTTTATTAGAATTATATTTTATATCAAAGTCTTTTCCATAATCAGAGCACACCTGCAGCAGCTCTTGTTTGCCAGCAGTATAAGGACAAAAAATTACTAAAACATCAGCATACATTAAAAGGTTGATGATCCTGTTACTAACCCTACAGCCTGTTCCACAGTCATTTAAAAGCTTTGATAGATCATCCATGTACATATTAATAAAAAGGGAGACAGGATGCTACCCAGTCTCACACTATTTGAAACACCGAAGGGATTTGATACAGAGCTTTCCTATTTTACATAATGTGCTGATTAGCATACCAAAAAACAAGAATCCTCACCAAACATTTGAGGACTATTATAGTAATTTATTAGACAAAAGTAATGGTAATGTGAGAACAACATGGCAAATAATGAATAGCATTTAAAAAAAATCATGAATCCAAATCAAGTATTCCACAATATTTTGTTAAGGATGGTAATGATATCCATGACCAAAATGTGATTGTAAATGAGTTAATAGTATCTTTTTGGAAGGAACTAACAAAGAAGAGGTAATGGATGTTGTAAATGACCTTGCAGATAAAAGATCTAAGGATTGAGTTGACATGGATATGATGTTTGTAAAATATATAATGAGTTATGTCATTGAGCCATTTGTACACATCTGTAACCTGTCATTCAAATCAGGAATATTTCCAAATAATATGAAAACAGCCAAAGTGGTTCCACTTTTAAAAAATGGGGATAAGCATGACTTTAATAATTATAGACCAATATCACCATTGCCACAATTTTCAAAAATTTTAAAGAAATTTTTTGGGATCAGATTGGATCAATTCATTGATAAACAAAACACACTAAGTAACAGTCAATATGGATTAAAAAATAATAATTCTACATCAATGGCACTTGTTGAACTGGTGGAACAAATAACAAATGCAGTTGATCAAAGGAAGAGTTGTATTAGTATTTATGTTGATTTAAGGAAGGCATTTGATACTATAATCATGGAATTCTTCTTGATAAACTATATAAATATGGTATTAGAGGGACAGCATTAAAGTGGGTAAATAGTTATTTGGATGATTGAAAACAATTTGTTCAAATTCATGACATGAGATCCAAATTTAGTAATATCACATTTGGAGTGCCTCAGGGCTCAGTACTTGGACCCAGGTTATTTAATTTATATGTAAATGACGTGGTTAATGTGTCAGACATTTTTAGATGCACCGTATTTTTCGGACTGTAGGTCGCACCGGAATATAGGTCGTTTTGTCCAATTATTGCCAAAAAATTGGAAAAATCCATAAACGGGTCGCACCTACATATAGGTCGCACCTACGTCACCGCCGACATAACGCGTCATCCACCGCTGACGTGAAGCGTCACCGCTGAGACAACCCGGAAATGTGGTCCGAGTGTTTAGCTCTGTTGCAAATGTCTGCCACAGGACCGCACAGCAAGGCTTTTAAGAAGATTAACAAGGTAAAAACAATTATTTGTTTGCTAAAAATTATAGCTGACATTATAGCACAAGGGTTCCTGAGCTTAACCGTTCCTTAATAAATTCACGAAATGGTCTAATCTGCTGGAATTAAATTGTTTCGCTTTGACTTTTTCCAAATCCGTCGCGTGCGCTGCGAAAATAAATTATCCATCCATCCATCCATCCATCCATGGACACCCTGCGGAGAAAACTCATTTCAGCCGCTTGTATCCGAGATCTCGTTCTTTCGGTCATAACCCAGAGCTCATGACCATAGATGAGGGTAGGAACGTAGATCGATCGGTAAATTGAGAGCTTTGCCTTTTGACTCAGCTCTCTCTTCACCACGACAGACCGGTACAGCGCCCGCTTCACTGCGGACGCTGCACCTATCCGCCTATCGATCTCACGCTCCAGTTTTCCCTCATTCGTGAACAAGACCCCGAGATACTTAAACTCCTCCACTTGGGGAAGGACCTCCTCCCCGACCTGGAGAAGGCATGCTACCCTTTACCGGCTCAAGACCATGGCCTCGGATTTGGAGGAACTGATCCTCATCCCGGCCACATCACATTCGGCTGCAAACCGCTCCAGCGAAAGCTGTAGATCACAAACTGATGAAGCCAATAGGACAACATCATCTGCAAAAAACAAAGAAGCGATTCTAAGGCCACCAAAACGGATCCTCTCAACACCTTGGCTGCGCCTAGAAATTCTGTCCATAAAAGTAATGAACAGAATCGGTGACAAAGGGCAACCTTGGCGGAGTCCAACTCTCACCGGAAACGAGCCCGACTTACTCTTTAATCTTAGTTGATACCATTATTGATTTTATTTGATTTTATCACTTGTTTTATTGTTGTAGCACTTTGAGATTTTTATTAATGAAAAGTGCGGTATAAATTGAATTTATTATTATTATTATTATTACTGCCAGCGATGCGGACCAAGCTCTGACATCGGTCGTACAGGGACCTAACAGCCCATATCAAAGGGCCTGGTACCCCATACTCCCGGAGTACCCCCCACAGAATCCCCCGAGGGACGCGGTCGAATGCCTTTTCCAAGTCCACAAAGCACATGTAAACTGGTTGGGCAAACTCCCACGCACCCTCCAGGACCCTGTTGAGGGTGTAGAGCTGGTCTAGTGTTCCACGACCAGGACGAAAACCACACTGCTCCTCCTGAATCCGAGGTTCGACTATCCGACGGACCCTCCTCTCCAGAACCCCTGAATAGACCTTACCAGGGAGGCTTAAGAGTGTGATCCCCCTATAGTTGGAACACACCCTACGGTCCCCCTTTTTGAATAGGGGAACCACCACCCCAGTCTGCCAATCCAAGGGAACTGCCCCCGATGTCCACGCGATATTGCAGAGTCGCGTAAGCCAACACAACCCCACAACATCCAGAGCCCTAAGGAACTCAGGACGAATCTCATCCACCCCCGGAGCCCTGCCACCGCGGAGCTTTTTAACCACCTCGGCGACCTCAGCACCAGAGATTGGAGAGCCCGACCCAAAGTCCCCAGGCTCCGCTTCCTCAGTGGAAGACGTGCCAGTAGGATTGAGGAGGTCTTCGAAGTATTCCGCCCACCGACTCACAACATCCCGAGTTGAGGTCAACAGCACGCCATCCCCACCATAAATGGTGTTGGTCGCGTACCGCTTTCCCCCCCTGAGACGCCGGATGGTGGACCAGAATCGCCTCGAAGCCGTACGGAAGTCATTCTCCATGGCCTCTCCGAACTCCTCCCACGCCCGAGTTTTTGCCTCAGCAACCACCCGAGCCGCATGCCGCTTGGACTGCCGGTACCTATCTGCTGCTTCCGGGGTCCCACAGGCCAAAAAGGCCCAATAGGACTCCTTCTTCAGCTTGACAGCATCCCTCACCGCCGGTGTCCACCACCGGGTTCGAGGGTTGCCACCACGACAGGCACCAACAACCTTGCGGCCACAACTCCGATAAGCTACCTCGACAATAGAGGCGCGAAACATGGCCCACTCGGACTCCATGTCCCCCGCCTCCCTCGGAACGTGTTCAAAGCTCTCCCGGAGGTGGGAGTTAAAGCTCCGTCTTACGGGAGACTCTGCCAGACGTTCCCAGCAGACCCTCACAATACGTTTGGGTCTGCCAGGTCTGACCAGCATCCTCCTCCACCATCAAAGCCAACTCACCACCACTCCAGAGCAGGAGGCCGGGCAGTGACAGAGTCAGTCCGAGCAGAGGAGGCTTTTTTCAGACACATGAGCTGGAAACGGTCGGTGGACTCTCTGGAAGTGTCCCCTAGCGGACAAAAGTGGTACTGCACCATTTTTTTGCCAAAATGAAAAATGGTCACATCTGAGCCAAGAATTGGTCTAAAAATATGGGGGGGAAAATCCATAAATAGGTCTCACCTCTCTATAAGTCGCAGAGCATGCAAATTAGGCAAAAAAAAACGCGACCTATAGTCCAAAAAATACGGTATTTTATTTGCAGACGACACAACATTTATTTGTAAGGGTGATGATACAGAACAAATGCTGGAGTTAATACAGTCAGAATTTGTGAAAATCCAAAATTGGTTTTGTCTAAAAAAGTTATCATTAAATCTGGATAAAACTTATTACATGATACAAAGCAACAGAAAAACAGATGTTCACACTCCAAGAGCAACAGAAAAACAGATGTTCACACTCCATTGGAGTGTGAACATAGAAACAGCTCTCGTAAAAAATACTAACGACCTTCTTCTTGCTGCTGACTCTGGTCTTCTGTCCATCCTGATTCTTCTTGATCTAAGGTCTGCCTTCGACACCATCTGTCATTCTATCCTCCTCAACAGACTAACCTCCATTGGCATCTCAGGTACCCCGTTAGACTGGTTCAACTCCTATCTCTCTGATCGCACTCAATTCATTCAGCTTAAATCCTTCCCTTCCCAGTCTTCCCCTGTCTCCACGGGTGTCCCCCAAGGCTCTGTCCTCAGACCCCTCCTCATCATCATTTACCTCCTTCCACTAGGTCACATCTTACGCACACTGTTATGCTGGTGACACACAGCTCTACCTGTCATCAAAACCTAACTCCACCCACCCACCCTCCATCCTCACCGACTGTCTCAATGAGCTAAATCACTGGTTTTCTAACAATTTCCTTCAACTAAACAGCAACAAAACAGAAATCATTCTTGTCGGTACCAAAAACTCTATCTCAAAATCAGAACATCTTCTCGTCCCCCTTAACAACTCTCTGCTATCCCCCTCCCCTCAGGCCAAGAGCATCGGTGTCATCCTCGACACCACTCTCTCCTTCACTTCATACATCAACAATATTACTCGGTCTGCCTATTTCCACCTCCGTAATATTAACCGTCTCCGTCCTTCTCTCACATCCCGCTCCACAGCCATCCTGGTGCACAGTCTTGTGACTTCCCGTATTGATTACTGCAACTCCCTTCTCTACGGCCTCCCCAACAAATCTCTCCACAAGTTATAGATGGTCCAGAACTCAGATGCCCGTGTTATCACTCAAACCTCCTACTATAACCACATCACTCCTGTCCTGCAGCAGCTCCACTGGCTCCCGGTTAAATCACGCATCAGCTTCAAAATTCTACTCCTCACGTTCAGAGCTATCCACAACCTTGCCCCTCCTTATCTATCTGACCTCCTACAAATCTCCATCCCATCACGCTCTCTCAGATCCTCCTCTTCGCTACATCTCCATGTACCCTCTGCCCGCCTCTCCACCATGGGGAGCAGGGCCTTCACCTGCTCTGCCCCTCACCTCTAGAACGCTCTACAGCCAGACCTTCAAAACAACACCTCCCTTTCTCTGTTCAAGACTGCTCTGAAAACACATCTCTTTAGACTAGCTTATCATTAACTTTACTAAATGTATTTCTATTATTTTGCATTTTATAATCTTTATGTATTTTACATTTCAATAGGCTATATGCCACGGACTTCCTTTCTAGCACTTCCGCATTCATGGGCCAGAGGGCGCACTTCCGGTTCACAGCCACAGAATGGCGATCTTTACACAATCTCTGCAGGACTTTCCGACAGTCAGATGTGTACAGAATTATTCAGACCTTGTCTAAAGCGCACATCTAAGAAAGACAAAGGATTTAAGCTTTATGTGTCCAACTACATAAATAACTCTGAAGGTAAGTCTGTATTTGTTTTCAGTTCACCAAACTGCATCATGTAGGCTAACACAGCTAACATAGTTAACCCTTGCTAAATTGTTGAGTAAACGTGTTTTGTCTGTACATTTCTGATTTAACACAAATGTTAGTTTCAAACAAGGAGGCAGGAGAAGTCAGGGCTGAGTGTTTACAGTCCATGAGGAGCAGCAGAAGCCCCACTGTTTGAGTCAAAGCCACCTGACAGTTCAGTTTCAAACAAGGAGGCAGGAGATTTAGAGCAGATTTAGAAACACAAGTTATTTTAATTTAATTATTTTAATTCAAGTTTGTGTACAAAACTTGAGTTGAAGTTAAATATCAGACAATATAAACTCTTTATATTCAACACATATCTGCTATATGGTTTTGTGAATCTCACTGTTTATAGCAGCTCTTAATAAGAGATGTTTTCTTTCACTGGACAGGACACCGTAGTGATGATGATGAGGAGGGAGCCAGCTGGTCCAGCCTGGATGTTTGTGAGCCGAGATCGGATCCAAACACTCTCCACTGATGACGAAGGACATGTGATCCATGTGGATGGTTGAACAGAAGAGCTGCTTCATCACTTACCTTTGTCTGACTGATTAATGTTTTTAAATCTCCATTAGCTGTCGAGGAAGCTGTGACTTAAAGTCAGAAGCTGTAATGCTATAAACTGTTTAAATCTTGTGCCTCAAACGTTTTCTACAGTAATGTAACATCATCATCAAATTTGTTTTTAATAAACTGGCTAAAATAAAACTGAACTCTAAGCCTGTCTTAAATCAACATACACATTTTTTTGGGTGATAATAAGAAGACAAAGTCAGAATGTTTTGAACATTTTATTTTCTTACAAGTAGTAAGTAGTGTGACTGTAGTGTCAGGGTACAGTAGTCCTGAAGTCTGCAGGTAGATTTTTATGCATCTGCTCTTCAGGTATCGGGTCCTAATTGAGCCGAGTACTGTCAATAAAAAGTTGCAGTGATAATCCGCCTGACCGTGGACTGATGGACACCGTACCGGTCAGCAAGGTCCCGTTGCTTTCATCCAAGGTCAAGGTCATTTAAGAACAGGAAGAACTCAACGGGCTGCAGGATATTGGTTGACGGGGTGGTGTGGATAAATAATCAATAAATAACACTGAACAACTGGTAATAACTAATAATTCAATCTCAATGTCACTACTTGTGCAATAACCTGTCACACAACCTGTGTAATGTTGATTATGTGTAGTGTATATATATATATATATATATATATATAACTATGTGCATGTTAGCTTGTACTGTATTACTAGTTTGAAATACTTACAGTAGTTCATTCAAATTCATCCTGCTGCATCATTACTGTATATCCAACCATGTTTACTGTCTCTCTTCAGGACTTTGTGAATATTATAATTACTTTTTCACTTTGCATGCTTTTAGTATAGTTTGATTTTTAGCAAGTCAAATCTGCTCTTCTCATCCTGAGCACTTCATTGTACTGTTAACTCTGTGTTAACCTGTATATGACAAATAAACACAACTTGAACTTGATGGGGAGTTCCTCTCATCTCATTCTTGGTGAACACCGACCATGAATGGCAGAGCAGCGCAGTCATGGGTCAGAAACACGCCAGGAGGTCAGATGATGCAAACCTGAAAAAACAAAAAAGTGTTCATATTTACCTTCATAACGTAAAAAACCAAACAGAGAACTCTTTATGAGAGTTATGCTTTAAAATAAATAATTACATCTCAGGAAATAAAAGTTTAATTGAAGTGAAACAGTTCTGGTTTCATATTAAAGGAAACTGCAGAGAATATTTCAGAGGTGTAACAGCCCTGAAGTTACTAGGAGTTTACAAACATATTTACAGATTAGAAAACTGTTAAAATCTGAATATTATTTTCAAAGTATGTAGTTACAAACTTTTATTAAATCACTCATCATGACTCCAACATTAAATCTACAAGTGCAGGATGTGGAGTCGAGTCATATTCATGTTTCTTACTGAGCTGCAGCTGTGTTCTCCTCCTCGCTGTCCTCTGCTGCTTCTCTCCCAAAGCCCCGGTCATGGAAGGGACAATTATTCCACTGGAACAATGCAGGTACAGCTCATTTTTAACCACTGTTTGATGCTGGCTCTTGAATATTCTGAGGTTTAAAACGCCGGCTACAACCGAGTGTTAGCTTTAAGGCTAACTCGGTTAGCCACGAACTCTGGCATTAAAATATAAAAAACTAAGCGCTCTATTGTACCTGCTATTCACTGGACACAACGGCACACAACAAATCTCTCTTGTTGTACCAGTAGCTCGCAGATAATTTACCTTTTGTGTCTTTTACATGGTCTAGTTCTAGAAGCTACCGCTAAAAACAACTGCTGTCGACCAGAACCGGAAGTGTAGCGTAGAGCCCAGATTTGAACGGAAGTACGTCACCACTACCCGTGGCATATACCCTATTTGTCACTAATATTGTTTGATCTGTATTACACTGTATTGGTTTGTTAAGTGTCCTTGGGTGTCCTGAAAGGTGCTTTTAAATAAAATTATTATTATTATTATTATTATTTTTGGTAGATGGAACTGAAATTTGTAGAGTTAGTGAGGTAAAATTTTTGGGCGTTAATATTGATGAGAAATTAACATGGAGACCTCACACGAACAATTTGAGAACATAAATATCTAGATCGATAGCAGTTCTGTATAAAGTAAGAGAGTTATTCACTGATAAAGCAATGTTTATGTTGTATAATGCAATAGTTGTTCCTTATTTGGTTTACTGTATTGAAGTCTGGGGTAAAGCGTGTAAAACTATAACTAATCCTTTGTTCATTTTACAGAAAAGAGCTGTACGAATTATTATGAAAAAAACTATAGATATCCGTCGACTATTTTATCAACTGAAAATTCTGTAGTTCTATGATTTGGTTAATTATAACATGTTGTTGCTTATGTATAAAGGCCGAGATATAGCTCTGCGTAAGGCCTGTACGCCGCTCTACGCGCGCATTCACAAGCACAGCTCTGCGTTCGTTCTCGCGTTAATTCTCGCGTTTTCGCTCCAAATTCTTGACGTCATTTGAGCAACAGCAGGGCGGAGCGTTTACCTACAGGACAAATTGAGGTCGCTGATTGGTCATTTACTGACACGCCTACTGAATTGATTGACAGGTCCGGTGGGGGGGAAAAAGGCACTTCACACAGCTTCTGACACAGCGGTATTCAGTGTTTATATGTTAAGGGAACGCTGGTCCAGCACACCAGAACACCAGGAAATATTTAGAACCTCGCGCAGCCACGTTGGACATGAGTTTAGTTCGCTTGTGACAAATTCATTCATTTCCTTATCATTTCAGTCATGGAGTCAGCGGAGGAGGAAGCGATCACTTGACTTTTGGCAAAAAAACAAAACAAAAGAAAAGTCCAGATCAGGGATGAAGAAGGGGAATTTAATACATTTGTGTCTCATACAAAACAGTCTGGCGCCGGGCAGTTTATTGTGAGACAACGCGCTCGCGTATGCCGTCGTAAAATTTGAGCTTGGCGCGTACATGCCCTGCGGGGCTACGCTTGTGCCTCTGCGTAAGTACGGCATACAGCGGCGTACGGCCGAACGCATAGCTATATCTCGGCCTTCAGGCACATAAAGGCATGTTGCCTGTCAATATTCCTTTGATATCAAATCCAACGAGAATAACAATGCACAGTTCCACAACAATTGATAATATTTTCACAAACTTAACAGATGATAAAATAATAAGTGGTATTTTGATGGCTGATTTGACTGATCATTTACCAGTTTTTACAATTTATAATAAAGAAGATAGTATTACAAGACCGATTATAAGAACGAAAAAAATAATAAACACATCTAAAAAAATCATTAGATAGATTTAAAGATGACTTGAAAAAACAAAATTGTAATGATGTGTATGTGGATGATGTAAATAAATCATATGATGAGTTTATGAACATTTTGGATGTTTTGTATAAAAAAAATTGTGTGCAAAAAAATTATACTAAGAATCGAACTATCGATCAACCGTGGATGATGACAGGATTGAGAAACGCATGCAAGAAAAATAACTATCTGTATTCTTGTTTTTTGAAGAACAGAACTCCTGAGGCGGAAAATAAATAAAAAAAAGTATAAAAATAAATTAACGTGAATTATAAAAAAACAAAAGAGAGAATATTATAGTGAACTATTACATAAAACAAATGGTGATATGAAAGCAACTTGGAGAGTGATGAACAGTGTTTTGAACAAACGCAAAAATAACATGAGTTTGTCTCAGTATTTTGTGGAAGAAAATGATGAAATACAAGAAGAACATGAAATTGTAAATGGATTCAATAGTTATTTTGTGAACGTGGGACCACACCTTGCAAAAACAATTCCATTAGTTGATAAAGATGTGTGTCACTTAATCAAAGGTTGTGAAAACACTATGTTTCTACATGAAATTGATAAAGATGAAATAATGACAGTAGTTAAAACATTTGCAGATAAAAAATCTAAGGACTTGATTGATATGGACATGATGGTTGTAAAGGACATAATAAGTCATGTTATTGAACCGTTTACATACATATGCAATTTGTCTTTTTCCACGGGTGTATTCCCTGAAAATATGAAAGTAGCAAAGGTAGTCCCTATCTTTAAAAATTGTGACAAATGCGTATTTAACAACTACAGACCAATATCATTGTTGCCGCAATCCTCCAAAATTCTAGAAAAAATATTTGTAAGCAGATTAGATACATTTCTTGATAAATACAATATTTTAAGTGCCGGTCAATATGGTTTTAGATCAAAACATTCTACATCCATGGCTCTTATGGAACTAACGGAACAAATTACCACAGCCATCGATCAAAAGCAACATTGTATAAGTTTGTTTATTGATTTAAAGAAAGCATTTGACACAATTGACCACACCATTCTCACTAATAAATTGAACAAGTATGGTATTAGAGGACTAGCACTACAGTGGGTATGTAGTTATTTGAAAGATAGACAACAGTTTGTACAAATAGATGACATATGATCAAACCTCTGCAAGATCACATGTGGAGTCCCACAAGGCTCAATACTTGGACCAAAGTTGTTTATTTTGTATGTGAATGATCTAGTGAAGGTGTCTGGACTTCTAAAATGTGTTCTCTTTGCTGACGATACTACTTTTTTTATTCTGGTAGTGATTTGAATCAAATGTCTGAGTTGTTAAAAATGGAGTTTGTTAAATTACAAACTTGGTTTAAATTGAACAAACTATCATTAAGCCTAGATAAAACTAATTATATGTTATTTAGTAATAAAAATAATACAATGGATTTTTCTTTTAAAATTGATGGTGTTGAAGTTCACAGAGGCACAGAGGCGAGCTAAAGTTTTTGGGTGTAGTTATTGATGACAAACTGTCGTGGAAACAGCATATAAATTCAGTTAAACTTAAGTTATCTAGATCTACTGCGGTGCTGTACAAAGTGAAATATTTGTTGAATGATAAAGCTCTGTATCTGTTATATAATGCAATTTTTGTTCCACATTTAATTTATTGTGTTGAAGTTTGGGGAAATGCATGTAAAACCATAACGAAGCCTATTTTTATTTTACAAAAAAGAGCTGTGAGAATTAGAACAACAATTATAACTTTTTCCGATGCCGAGAAGCTCGTCCATGCTTTTGTCTCCTCCAGGCTCGACTACTGCAACTCCCTGTTTATTGGAATCCCTGGCAAAAACCTTCAGAAACTTCAATATATTCAAAACAGTGCAGCAAGGATCTTGTTGAGAGTTCGGAAATTTGAACATATTACGCCCATTCTCCATAACCTTCATTGGCTTCCTGTCGCCTACAGAATTCAGTACAAAACTGCTCTCATTACACATCAGTGCTTACACGGAACTTCACCAGATTATCTGAAGGATATTCTTATTCCATACTCATCCACCCGTTCGCTGCGGTCACAGAACAGTAATCTCCTTCACATTCCGAGAACCAAATTAAGGACCATGGGAGACCGGGCTTTCAGTGTGGCTGCCCCCCGCCTGTGGAACTCTCTTCCTGACTGTCTGAGAGCCCCACAGTCTGTGGTTGACTTTAAGAGCGGCTTGAAGACCTTTCTTTTCAACCGAGCATACTCTACCTCCTCATGATTCTACTTTTGATCTTAGCTGATACTGTTATTGATTTTAACTGTTTTATTATTTGTTTTATTGACATTTAATTCTGTTGCACCTTGTAGCACTTTGAGATTTTCATTAATGAAAAGTGCGTTATAAATTGAATTCATTATTATTATTATTATTATTAACAAGAAAGCCTTACTGTCATCTGTTGAATATATTATTTCAACAACTTAAGTTGCTAAAGTTGTATGATTTAGTGGACTACAACATTTTGTTGGGAATGTATAGAGCCCATAATATTGTACTGCCTTCAAATGTTCAAATGAAATCTGTAAAGAGGACAAGCTGCTATAGTCTTAAGGGAACTGAGATTTTTGCAAAACCTCAATATAGAACAAGCTTAAAGGGACGGTCTGTTTCAATACAGGGAGTTGATTTGTGGAATGGTTTAGGAAATGAAGTTAAATCTGCAAAATCAGTGCTTGTGTTTAAAAAAATTATTAAAACTAAATTGTTAACAATATACTAAAAAAATTCTCAAAATTGTTTATTGTACTAGAAATTTTTTGAATTGAAATGAGTTACTCGAGTGTGGAATGGTTTGGAACATACCGTTAAAAATGCCAGATCACTGTATAAATTTAAGAGACTGATAAAGAGGAGTTTCTTGGAAGAATATGGAAATCGTTAATATATATCTACTTAATTTGTTGTCTGATTTGATTAATGTTAGAGAGTTCAAACATTGATCATTTAAACTTATTACTTTAATGTATTCTGATGAATCATTAACCAGTTTGCTTTACTAAAAGTCTTTCTGTATGAAACAAAACATCTCTGAAGAACATAACTTGTTGCTTCATGCACACAGAACAAAAACACTGATTAGGCCAGCTCATGTTTTAATCACAGATAAGGTTTTGACATTACGTTATTGTTTGTTTTGACATTGCCACACTCATGTTTTAATCACAGATAAGGTTTTAACATTACGTTATTGTTTGTTTTTACACTGCCACGTTTTCCATGTGCTATCTGAAACTGTCATCCTGTTACTCATTATTGTCCAACCTTTGAGAGAATAAAAAGCCAGTACGCACTTTCCAATTTGGATTTGATCTCAAACACTTTTGAAACATGTTTCAAAGTGTCTTGAGGTGATCTCCCATTTTCAAAGTCTGCTGCTCTGAAAATTAATTCTTGTCTCTCTTCTTGTGTGGTTCGTGTTGAAGGTGAAGGTGTTTAAAAATCCTCCATCATTGGTTCCCTGACCGGGATTTTCCTCTTACCTGTCTCCGGTGGGCCCAGAGGACGGATGCACTACTAGCCCATGCACGGCAGTTTCAAAAGTCTGGTAAGCGTGGACGTTTTACCCCGCCAGGCCAGTGTTCTTTAGGTCCGATTCTCTGGCCATCGACGGGACGGTTTGACGGAAGATCCAGTCGAATACCACACGAACCTGCAAGGAGTGAGTATATGTTATTGCTTCGTACGGCGGGAAATACGTTGTTTGCTTAAGTACAGCTTGAAATACTAGTTTGGGTTGTTTAGCACAGAGAGAAGGTGCTATAAATTTTGCTGACGTACAGCGGGGAGGTACGTAAATAGGACGTTTTTCTTTCTCAGACGCGTCCTGTTAAAGTTGTGTTCATCAGGCTGCATCGGTGAGTGCCTGAGAGTTGTGTGTGCGTTCTTTGTGCTTGTCTGTCTCTCTATCTCTCTCTTTCTTTTTCTCTCCCTCTGTGTGTGTGTGAAAATATAACTGAGGTATTTTGAGCTGACTTTCTGATCACAAGGTCAACTTTATAAACCTCTATTAAAGAAAAAACTACAAAAAAGCATTATATAAAAATCGCTCTGAGCCTAGAACGTTGCCAGATAAAAACTACAACCAGATTTCTGAGAAATTAAATGATTACTAACTTACAAGATGAAACCTGTGCTGACAGCAGTCCGTAGGCCCAGCTCGTCCAGGAAAATGTTTGGGGCTGGAGGTATTGTCTCCTACAAAGAAAAAACACAGATAATAACACTGATTTAAGCTACTAGCACTCTCCATTTAAAACATGACTAAATGATACACATAAAACGTTAATCGTTGTATTTTTCTGCACTTATGAAACAATTATAACGGGATAAAATCTCTGAAAACGCATCCGGAAACACTGAAGTCAGCTGAAGTCAGCAGGAAAGTTAACTAGAATTTTTAATTAAAAAAAAAAATATATATATATATTTGCATGCATATCTCAAACATACTAATAAAACCGAATGGTTTACTAACGTTTGGCTGATCGATCAATCTCTTTTACAAAATTCTGATCCAAACAGTTTAGGTTTTAAAGCTTAACAAACTAAAACTTTGAACATTTTGCATTGAATTTGGCGTTAGCGTAGCTATTAGCTAGCGGCCCATTTCTTAACACTTTTTAACGATAAAAAGTCCAAATTATTTCGCTAAAACCAAGCGGGCATGATTGCGTTTCTTGTATTGAATATCTAAAGGCAAAACTATCCGACTTTAATCAGCTAAAATTACTTTTTTGGGTCGACAATTACAGCCCACTGGACGCTAACGTTGCTACGAAACTTCGTCGCCCGTCTAAAATCCATAAATAGGTAGTCATTCTGTAAAAACCGGACGCTTCAAATGTTTGTTTTCGCTGCCAACAAACGCTGAGAAATTTGCTTACCGATTTTAGTAAATATCTTTTAGATGAATGCGGAGAACAAATCCAAGTCTGACGTATCACCATCACAAGTACATTGCACTTTGACCCCGGAAAAAGAAAAACGTCAAAACTCCTGTAGAGACCCATAGTGGCCAAAAGAAGGTACTGCAGGATCAAATAGAAATTAAAGCCTTCTGTCAATCTTAGTGATTTAATTAAGCAATATAAATAGGTCAAATTAAGTTTAAAATGTTTTTTAGATTTCAAGAGCTGGTTTCCTTTTAGGAGTTATTTCCATTGTGCAAATCAGGATCTTTTAAAGATAAATGCTATGTCCCAAAATAGAACTGGCTATCATATGATTATTTTTGAACCTGGCTTTTAATATTTACATTGCTATTTTTATTTTTTCTTCTCAAAGCAGCCTGAGAAGACAGGGGTCTGTGGAACAGGGGGGTGAGTCTGGCTGTGCCCACAGAACACATAACAAGTAGCCTTCACCAAAGCTAGCAACTAAAATAGGTCATTACAGCATACTTTGTCTGAGTAAATTATAACCCATAAACTTAAACATAAACATAGATACTACAAAATTTGCAGATTAATTTACCTTTTTTAGACGATAATTTAAGTTTTAGAAGCTCGAATACAAAATAAAAACTTGACACTTGTAAATTATATAACTAAAATATCTAACAGTCATGGGAAATAATAGAAGTAAAAAATCTCCTACAGGAACAGAAACAAGCACAAAAGATTTAAGATTCATGAGCCAAAAACATCCAAAATCAGTTAAATTTGTCAAAGAATGGATGGCAAAATATAAGATAGAACCCAACCTTAAAGCAGACACCTGGAAAACACTTGTTTCTGTACTGAAGAACCAAATTATTCTAAACAAAGGCAAGAAGAAAGAAAAAATAGAACACCAATTGGCAATGGCAATTGCTAAAATATGGCTGTATGAATCACTAATTAGGCGTGAAGAGATAAAAACATCTACAGAGGCCAGACTCCAACAAAAACAAATGTCAAAAATGCAGTCCTCCACTTCACAACCTCCTTGCTCCTCTTCGAACGCTTTCCCTCTGATACAAGTCATGAATCCAGCTGCAGATATAAAAGGCAACCCGCAACATGCTTTAGTTTTTAGGCCGTGGACCCTCGAAGAGGCTAGAAAAGTTGTTAAAGGGATTAGCAGTCACTTAGAGGATCCTGAAATGTGGATCACGGATATGGAGGGTATTATACATTTCTATTGCCTTAATGGTCATGAGACCGGTGAAGCAGCTCAGTCGTCTTTGGGAAAACATTGGGCCCGAGTGCGTGGTGACTACACTGGCAGGGGGAATGATGGGGCCCCCCTCCCCTATGATGTAACAACCCCAAACCACCTAACTGGACGTTACAAGCAACAGTGGGATGCTCTTTGTGGTAGAGTTCGCACCGTTTTCAAACGAAAAGCTGATTACGCTGCACTCTCTGCAATCAAACAAAAACAAGGGGAAGATGTCGATGATTTTAAAATAAGATATGAAAAGGATTTCAAAATTTATAGTGGTATCGATTACACTGACGAGCCAACCTCAGCTTATCAGCAACAGCTGAAGAACGGTCTGCTACGATCTTGTACACCAAACATTTCAGGTTGGATAAAGAAACACTTTGTAGAACTGGACACTTGTACTGTTGAGGTTTTTATGCAATGGGCACGTCATGCTGAGAAAGTGCTGAAAAAGAAAACAGGAGATAACCCTGACAACAAAACAAATGTGTTTTACAGTAATGACCCAGACTCAGAAATATATTACAATGCTCCTATGACTAACAGCAACAGAAGGAGACACATGAGACCAAGAGGCCATGGTTTTAACAGATACATACCACAGTATGACCGCCCCCGACAATATCGTCCTGCCACCTGCTGGAGGTGTGGCGAGTTCGGACATGAAAAACGTGACTGCCAGAAAGATTTAGATCATCCAAACAGAGAGAATTTGCTCACAGAGAAGCATTTCCTATGACAAGAAACCACTCAGATAACAGGGACGGTTATAATGCATGGCTAGTTGATAACACTCCCAACTCCAGCTCTGTCGAAGAACAGGAAGTTGTGAATATTTGTTCAGCTTTGGATTTATTGAATCCTTTGAAAGAAAGACCTTATATAACGCTTAAAGTCAACTCAGTTTATGTGGATTTTCTTTGCGATACAGGTGCATGTAAAACAGTTTTAAAAACCAGTGTTCCTGGTCTGAAACCATCACAAAACTCCATCTGGGTAAAATCAGCAGATGGCCTGACCAATAGACAAAGCATTTCCAAACCGGTGTACTTCACAGATGAAGAAACTGGTTCTTGCATTTCAGCAAATATTGTAATATCACCTGACTGTCCCGTAAATTTACTGGGCAGAGATTTACTGACAAAACTGGCCATTGCAATCATTCCCGTCAAGGACGGAATGAGAGCCACAAGATTGGACAAAACTCAGATTTATGCTAATCAAAGCCTGATCGATGTTTACTGCTCACATGACCTGGGTTCAACTGGCAATCTAACAGCTGTTTCCTTTTTAATGCAGGAAGCAGGTAATGTGCTGACAAAGAAGGAGGATGAAAAACCTCTGAGCCAATTACAATTAGACATGAGTTTTCTCTCAGAACGTGATGAAACTGACCTGAAACATTTACCTAACACATTGTGGTCTTTAGGACCTTCTGATGCTGGTTTGTTAAACTCCATCCTGATGAGCTCAAACAATGATGACATGATAAATAAAACAGTCCTTCCAGACACGCAGAAAGCTGCACCTAGACAGGAAAAGCAGATGTGGGAAACTAAAAGCGCACAGCTTAATGCTTATGGTTTGTACATGAGAATCACTCTGCCTTTTGTTAGGACAAGAGCATGTTGCATAGTGAACGGCTGGTGTCATAAGTGGGATATCACTAATCTGCTGAGATCTGAACACCTCCATGACTACAGCACCAATCTATGGTGGCAACTGATGAACAAAACTGCTTATGAAGGGAAAACTACCAACTGCTACGTCTGTGCTCATCTACCCTATGCCACCCACAACTCAGGTTTGCAACCTGCTACTGTGCCCACAGAACAACAAGCGTGCCTGTATGGACTAAGCACCCACCCAGGAACAGGCAGCTGGGCAAGACGAGACTACACGAAACCACTGTCTGTTGAAGTGAAGGGTATGCACACAGACCTACAGAGACAATCAAGCATGGTGACTATGGGATACAACTTCATGACAAATTGCAGCGTCACTTCAAATGTCATGCCTCTACCCCAGACGCCCATCAAACTGCCTGAACTGATCACGACACATCTGCCGCCAAGCGTTTTGGGACTCTGTGTTCTCAACAATGGAACCATCCCGGTGGGCCTGGTACCCTGGAACTTATGTGACAAAGTGTATTCATTCTGTGATGTCACGTATCCACGTACAAATACACTGAACTATGTGCATTGCGTTTTCTGTAAAGCAGGACTGCATTATGAAAACGCCAACGGTTTCGAGTCAGGAGATGTCATCGATTGCACACACCTCCTTGAACAAAGGACTTTCAACATCACCAAGCCAACAAGAGGACGACAAGAAACCACCCACTGCAGCATTGCAGTGCCAGGTGACAAAGACTGTTGTATTTTAACTGACTGGTATTTCTTGTGTGGACACAGGGCCTATACAGCATTGCCACCTAATTGGGGGGGCCTTTGTGCTTTGGTCCCCCTATCCAACATGACGCTTGTGCTGAGGAAGGCACTGACACCCTCAGCTCACAGGACAAAACGCTCTGCAATGCCTGAGATAACAAGATGGGGAGGGCTCACCACCAGCACCGGCGTCCCATGGGAATTCAAGATCTGGAATGGAGGGGAAAAGTTCTTCCAAAGCCTCTTCCCATGGGTAGGAGTCGGTTGAAATCAACAGGTATGCCCTCCCCGCCTCATCGACGACACCTACAAATCAGCAAATGGGACTCTGGGAGAGCTGAAAGCAAAGGGCGAGATGATCCTACAAAACTGACATTCTCAACCTCCTGACTGCATCACAAGGAGGCGTGTGTAAAATTATTGGCGAATCGTGCTGTACCTACATCCCAGATGAATCAGGAACAACAGGAGACATCCACGATGCTTTGGACGATCTGAGCGAACTCAAAAAATATGTTGAGAGTGGGACTAAAGGAACAGACCCTTTCAACCCATGGTCATGGTTCACCTCTGGACCATGGTGGCACATCCTGCTGAGAATCTGCACTCCATACCTGACAATATTATTTCTATTTTGCCTTCTTTTTATTTGTGTAGTACCATGTCTGAAAAACATGATGTATATGATAATTAGCCTAAAAAGAAAATGCAGAGTGATTCTTTTTCTCATTTTTTGTTGTTTTTCTTTTGGTTTAAGTCCATAAAGGACCTTAGTTCATAAAGAACTCATTTTTGCTGTGCGCCTCAATGATCGTTTCCCACATATTTTACAAACATTATTTTTAACTGTTCATCTGATTAAGTTGTAACCAGTTTAAATGATAAAGAGGACGGAGATGTTAGAGAGTTCAAACATTGATCATTTAAACTTATTACTTTAATGTATTCTGATGAATCATTAACCAGTTTGCTTTACTAAAAGTCTTTCTGTATGAAACAAAACATCTCTGAAGAACATAACTTGTTGCTTCATGCACACAGAACAAAAACACTGATTAGGCCAGCTCATGTTTTAATCACAGATAAGGTTTTGACATTACGTTATTGTTTGTTTTGACATTGCCACACTCATGTTTTAATCACAGATAAGGTTTTAACATTACGTTATTGTTTGTTTTTACACTGCCACGTTTTCCATGTGCTATCTGAAACTGTCATCCTGTTACTCATTATTGTCCAACCTTTGAGAGAATAAAAAGCCAGTACGCACTTTCCAATTTGGATTTGATCTCAAACACTTTTGAAACATGTTTCAAAGTGTCTTGAGGTGATCTCCCATTTTCAAAGTCTGCTGCTCTGAAAATTAATTCTTGTCTCTCTTCTTGTGTGGTTCGTGTTGAAGGTGAAGGTGTTTAAAAATCCTCCATCAATTAAGATGTTTGAGGTTTTATGTTTTTAATTTAGCTAGATTGTTATTGTCTTTGTGAATTACTTTTTTAAATATTGTATATAAAATTTTTGATTTACATTAAAATTAAGTATAAAAGGGCATCCTGATGCATGCTCAATAATCCAGGTAGAAAAATCTAAAAAAGCTGTCTGGTCCTCTGGACATTCAAAAAACAAAACAAAACAAAGCAAAAAAAAAAACCTGTAGAAATGTTTCATCTTTCATCCGAAAGACTTCCTCAGTCTGAGAAGCTGTATTCAGCTCAGTCTTATAAATAACACCCTTTCACAGTGGATCAACCAGTTGGCTGATGACAGCCGAAACCAGCTGCTCACATGATCAAGGAGGACCATCAGCCTGACGATGGATCGTTAGCACCCTGATGGTTGTTTGCTATTCACAGAGGGCTGTGATACTAGCAATAACAGCATTGTAAGAGGGGGACAGTTGAACCCGGAGGCCTCCACCTCTGTTTAATGATGGACAGTTTCTTTTCACAAAGATGGCCTCCTTTACTCCTCTCTCAAACCATCGTTCCTCTCTATCAAGGATGTGAACATCTTCATCCCTGAAAGAGTGACCTCTGACCTGGAGATGAGTGTAGACCACAGAGTCCTGACCTGATGATGTTGATCTTCTGTGCTGGGCCATCCTTTTGGCCAGTGGCTGTTTAGTTTCCCCGATATAAGACTGATCACAGCCCTCCTGACACTGAACAGCATACACAATATTACTCTGTTTGTATCGGGGGGCAGGATCTTTGGGATGAACCAGTCTTTGCCGTAATGTATTTTGGGGTTTAAAAGCCACTGGGACGTTGTGTTTGGAAAATAAACGTCTCAATGTCTCGGAAACTATAAACTAATATAAAGGGGCAGTTTTCATAAGACTAGTTCTTCTTCTGCCACCTTTCATTTTATTTTATTTACTTTTTTATTGTATTGTAATAAAACCCGTACGGGTCATCATTATGTAACAATATAGGACGGGGTCAGTTTACTGACTTACCTATATTTTAGATGTATAAATTGGCAGGGTTTAGTCTGACACAAAAATACATCATTAATTAAATGCGAGTTCTCTCTTTTTCAGCTTAATATCAATAATTTTACACTTTGAGCAGATGTAATTCACCGGAAACGTCAAACTTATGTTGGAACAGCAGGACTGGTCCATTTATTTAACATAATCAATAAATTACATCACACATTAGGTACATGATTGGTTGATCATTTTTCCTATAATTAACTTCAGCATAGATGAAACATGCGTCCGTAATTTCATAGGAACAACAGAACAAGTTATGGGTGTTAATAACTTATATCTCTGCTGGCACAATAACTTAAAGTTTAGTTACTTAAAGTAAGAAAGTTTCAGTGAAGAGGAAATGGAGGAAAAGAAGTTAAGAGTCAGGGAGTTATCTTGATGTGTTTTAACCAGAAGCATGGCAGCTCTCCGGCCGAACTCGACTACACGTTGGTACACTTGGCAAGCATTTGACGACTTTTGTTACCTCGTGAAGACGTCAGTCCTCAGTTGGTCCAACTGGCCAGTTTGTTTACCGTTTTCAGCATCTCCAGACGTGCGCCTTGACTCGAACCGAAAGTAACAGCAGCTCCTGGTGTTGTTTTCAAGATAAGACGTTCCTTAAAAGAATGTCAATAAAGTGAAGCTTTTCACGGCTTGAAATAGATTTATAACAGGCATGTTATAAATCTTTTAACTGAATGACGTGTCCTTAGCGTGTGACTGCGTCCATTCAGCTCTTTGAGGAACCTCATGGCTTGAAGTCCTCAGCAAACTTCTCAGTTCCAGCAAAAGCTTAGAACTTTAAGAGCAAGGATCTGTGTTCAGTGACTTGTTCTTTCCCCATTGGTCCAAACGAACCAGTGGAATGAAGGTCACTCGGATATCAGTTTTTAGAACAGAGAAGAAGTTGTTTAGAATGAAGAGAGAGAAACAGATTGACTGGAGCCAGCTTCATAAAACAACTGATTAAAACTGTGTTCTAACTTCTAACAAACTAAGTTCAGTCTGACATATTAATTCACTTTCACCATTTGATTCATCATATGAAGACGTGACCATCATTTTGAAATAATATTGGATTTCCAACTTGAATTAAACAGTTTGAATTAACCAGTCTTTGACTATCAAACATTAAATGCACTAATGCTTATACAAATAACACGTTATTCATTGATGACATTTGAATTAACACAAATTAAAAGAAGTCTCTGGATGACTTAATTTATGATGTTTGATTCAAATTAAAAGTAATAAAAGTATTATTGTCCCTTCAGGAATAACTCCCAAAAAGTTCATTACTGAGAGTGATCAGTGACGTGCTTCAAAACTCAAGGTTGTATCACTACAGTATTGTGTATCTTCTTCTTCTTCTTCTTCTTTCGGCTTTTCCCTTTTCAGGGGTCGCCACAGCGAGTCATCCTCCTCCACCTCACTCTGTCCTCTGCATCCTCTGTCCTCACTCCAACTACCTCCATGTCCTCTCTAACTGCATCCATATATCTCCTCTTTGGCCTTCCTCTGTGTCTTTTTCCTGGCAGCTGCATTTCTAACATCCTTCTACCAATATACCCACTGTCCCTCCTCTGGACATGTCCAAACCATCTCAGTCTGGCCTCCCTAACTTTATCTCCCAGTTGTTTAACATGTGCTGTACCTCTGATGATCTCATTCCTGATCTTATCCATCCTTGTCACTCCTAAGGAGAACCTCAGCATCTTCATTTCTGCCACTTCCAGTTCTTTCTCCTGTCTTTTTGTCAATGCCACTGTCTCCAGACCATACAACATAGCTGGTCTCACCACTGTCTTGTAAACTTTTCCTTTGACCTTTGCTGACACCTTTTTGTCACAAATCACTCCTGAAACTTTTCTCCATCCACTCCATCCTGCCTGGACTCTCTTTTTCACCTCTTTACCACATTCCCCATTTTCCTGTACAGTGGACCCCAAGTACTTGAAGTCCTGCACCTTTGTGACCTCTGCTCCTTGTAGCCTCACTGTTCCACTGGCCTCCCTCTCATTCACACACATGTACTCTGTCTTACTACGACTGACTTTCATTCCTCTTCTTTCAAGAGCATACCTCCACCTCTCCAAGTTCTCTTCCACTTGTTCCCTGTTCTCACCACAGATCACAATGTCATCTGCAAACATCATAGTCCATGGGGATTCCTGCCTGACCTCATCTGTTAGTCGGTCCATCACCAGAGCAAAATGAGCAAAATGACAAAATGTTATTCTTTTGATTACATTAGAATAAAATTCAAGAAGCCAATAGTCTCTTTGTGAGTAACTATATATGTTCTCAGATTACAACTAATGGAATAAATTGTAGTAAATGTCTGTTTTACTGATAGGATCAGCAAAAGCATCACTGGACAGTTCAAAAAGACAAAGGTGTATCAGAGACCACCGTCTGGACCCTTACATATATATATA